>NKZC01000315.1:3794-17836 GCA_002374385.1 Metschnikowia borealis
ACCATACCATACCATACCATACCATACCATACCATACTATACCATATGTTAGATTCCGTATGGGTGGTGCTCTACTATACAGGGATTGAACTCATGCCCAGTTAACCTTCGAGTCGGTTCTTACTACAAATGACCCTTGCAGAGTATTAAATATTAGTTTCATTAATAAACCCAAATAAACGTACGGTGGATTTTCTTCCTGAGGTCAATCATCAACGAATAAAGATTGGATTATATATGTACTGAAGATTATAACATTATACCATATAACCTAGGATGCAGGGCTCATAACCCGTGGGGAGTAACAGAAAACTTTGTTGTAGCTAGGAGCAGTTATGATATTGTTGGCTAATAACTCCAAGAGCTTTGGGGTAGTTGTAGACATTATTGATTCTTAGGGAAGCTTAGATGTGTTACTGATTTGTCCTAGAAGGTCCGTAATATTCACGCCCATATTTTTCTTTTCTTGGCCCCACTTCTACTACCACTGTTCAACCTTTCTACTGATGTTTAGTGTATATATTGATATACATGGATATGTAAGTTGTGCGTTATACGACCGAAGTCTTAGACGAGGTGCGAGGTGGGTGAAAGCTTTTTGTTGAATATGTGAGATGTGCTGACCCATGTATGCAGGTGATGAGTTACCTGCAGCACAGAAACCAAGGAGTGCAGAGAGACTAGTAATGGAACTGGGTCTTGGTTGTCAGGAGAAGTCAGGTTTGACTTAAGACAATAGACTAACAAGCCCGGTGCAGGAGCGAGGAGTCCAAGGTGAATAGATTTATAGGGGAGCAATTCCGCTCTAGGTTGAGCGGCCTCACGAGTATTCCGAATTTCACGGATATCCTATTACAGAATAGTAGCATAAATTATGGGCCTAGAGAATACTAGAGTTTAACACTTTTAACCCATTGGTTACCTGCACATAGTAGCGCATCTCTCAATCGCTTCCAACGTCTCTGCGAAGTACATCGACTCCGTACATGCTAAGTACTCGTTGACATAACCAGAGGATTCCAAGTAGCTATGATTTGCCATTTTGAACTTCACCTTTTTTCAGTAACTGTCTGAAAGTAGTCTAGGCGATTCACTATGTTCACTATGTGCACAGCACTTCCAGAGTCCCATATAAAACCACGGTTTGCGGTACATACTCCTCTTTTTCTCCATTACATACATATTCCTGCTTCTCTCTCTTTGTGCGTTCCGTGGAATGTACGCTGCAGCCACCAACTGGCCAGGGTCGTTGGTGATTGCATCTACGTTGTTGACGATGTTGGAGAATCCACGCCTCCATGAACAATTGCCTTCTTTGCATGCCTCTGCTTCATTTCGTTTGTGTTCATGTACTTCCTCGTGCCGGAGGTGTCCAGATTTATAGGTATATCATAATTTTACCATTGATTATTTTTATGGTCTGGGAACGTCCAGTACTCTGTTTATTATGCTTTTCGCCTATAAACGTTGGGGTTCAATTGGCCTCAAACTCCCAGCTCGTACTTCTAATTTAAGGTGGAATGTGTATACTATCACGGATATTATGTAAGTTCGGTTCTTACCATGTCCTAGGAAAGCAGTACAATGCCTATATTATGACAAAATCTATTTGTTTAATGTAACAAATAATATACATAACCTTTCGCAATTCACAGGTTCTATTTAATCATATTCTTTTGAATTTTAGAGCACTTCCTTTACTTCTATAACTGAGTCCTTGTGTTTATCTCATAAATCTCACTGTCGGTTGCGGCCATACCAAGTGTAAAGTACTGTTTCCCGTCCGATCAACGTTAGTCAAGCCACTTAGGGCCACAGTGAGTAATGCAGTGGGAGACCATGTGTGAAATTGTGGTGCTGCAATCTTTTTTTAATTTTCTCTCTCATACCAGAATCCGAAATGTATTCAAATCAGAACTCGCTTACTGACTAGTTTATTTAAGGTACTTCGTGGATGTGTTGAATGCAGACCAGGGAAGGCTTGTGTGCAGGTCGCAGAATACTGGAGAAGTATCAAGCGTGTGCGCACCTCGTGTCAAGGCTTTAGTCTTGTAAGGTAAAACTATATCCCTTTATAATAATATATACTATACGTGTGTTAGATATCCCTATGAGGATTTATAAGAGCAGGTGTGTCACTTTTGTATGGCCAGTCATTGACTGCGAAAAACTGCGAACTCACGAGTGCACTATACAATACTACAAAAAAAATAATTCCTACCATTTTCTTCTCAACACAAGCAAGCCTTGGAATATGATGAGGATTCCACACCCAAACACAACCACTCCCCACACAATATAGTTCGCAGCAACTTCTTCTGCCATGTCACCGTAAATCACAAGAAGTTTAAAGTAACAGATACTGTGGATAGTGGCCAAAAGAGCACATATTCTGGCGATCCACCGGTGGTAAGTGAGGAACCTTGAGTATTTCCACCGCGTGACCCAGAGCAAAAAGTAGTGGTATTAGTAGTGGTATTAGAAGTATGGAAGTGAATGGAAGTGAAAAAGTGGTGTATGAAACAATCACCTTTACAGTATTTTTCAAAGAGCCAAAGCAGCGTGCAAAATGCCTCAAACTACACTTGCAAAAAACCAACCAATAATTCCAAAAGGTTCGTACTTATGACTTAAAATTGCTAAGCATTAAAGATTCGAGAAACTGTTTAGGTGAAGTCTCTATTCAATATTAGAAACAGTACCTTTTTGAATTATTGGATTGTTTAAGTTTCCTAAAGTGGTCTGAATACCACAATACCAAATACTACATTCTATAGAACTATCACTCTTTAATTTACAGAGATATGGACATCAGCAACAGTCCAGTTTAGGTAATTTTGGATGAGAAATGTGTCAGGTCTTACTACAGAGTTACTAATTGCTGGGCCGCACCAAGACTGTTAGATCCACCATAGGTAATGCTCTACCTATTCAGGTATTACGAAGCGTCTTTGCCAAATACTAACAATTTCTGGTGTATGTGGCCCTCTACCAGCCCTCTACCAGCCATCTACCATCCATCTACCAGCAACGTCTTCTCTTGGGAATTATATAAGCCGCTCAGATCTCCTTCTGACAAATCATCGGCGAATGAACTTAGCAAACAGGTATCTTGTTGAGCTTTACTGCCCAAGCTCTTAAACTGGAACGCTTGTGTTTTTGGAAACCAATGACATCCTATAGTTGTGGAACTCAAGCATTCATGCCAGTCATTACTATTGTCTGTATCTACACTATACCAAGAATCTGTTGAACCCCTGTTCTCAGAGTGAGCTGACTCTATGATTCATAAGAGTAACTTCTCTTTACTTTGGTTAGTCCTTGTCCATTATCGCCCACTAAGGTACTTTTGAGTTAGTTTTGAGTTAGTTTTGAGTTAGTTTTGAGTTAGTTTTGAGTTAGTTTTGAGCTCCTTTTGAGCTACTTTTGAGTTAGTTTTGAGTCAGTTTTGAGTTACTTTTGAGCTACTTTTGAGTTAGTTTTGAGTTAGTTTTGAGCTAGTTTTGAGCTAGTTTTGAGCTAGTTTTGAGCTACTTTTGAGTTAGCTACTATATGATACTCCATAGTCTACCAATATAGAAGAATATGCGCAGCAGTCTGTGTGACTACCTTCACTGGATGGTGTTTCAATCACTTGGCTCAGAGTACTTAAAGTATAAGTTCAATGCTCTAAATAAGAGCAGGTAGGTGTACACTATCAAGTTCTTATTATTCTTGACTACTGGTCTATCTGTATCTGTATCTGTATCTGTATATGTCTGGAACGAAAGCTGCGTGGTGTAGGTGAAGAAACCAGCACCGAAACCAAGAACGCACAAGCCTCCAATGACACCATCCTTGATGTTTTGGTGCTCAAGTCCAGTGTTGGAGCCTCTGTAGTGGTAAAGGAGACCCATGGAAACAAACCACGTGGCACATCCAAAGATGATGAAGGCCTTTGTTCTTTTGACCATGACAATGACGAAACCCAAAAGTGGACCGACCATCACCGACACAATTCAGATTAATACAGAGTAATACAGAGTAATACAGAGTAATACAGAGTAATACAGAGTAATACAGAGTAATACAGAGTAATACAGAGTAATACAGAGTAATAGAATTTGCACCCAACCAAAGCATATCCTTTGAAAATCTGGCCAGAGACAAATTCCAACTGAGACCAGCACCTAAGTATTAAATATGATTCTAGCTTTAATACCCCCGTGTTTTTATGTCACTTGTTTGCCTATTCCAGGTGAAAATGCGCACTTGCCACAGACTCAGGTGAATCGAGATACCACAAATCACAAATCTACTTTCCCTGCGACTCCTAAATCATTGCAGGTCCAGGAAAACCGTGCATTGAAACACGTTTCAGGGTCCCGTAATTATGCCAAAACCTAGCCACGCATCTGCTGGCTCATGCTATGCCCAAAGCAGCTTTTCGGCTATAGATTGGATGTTTTGGCCGGTTCTTTGGCGTACGGTTTAAAAATGTGGGATGAACTCGTTTTCCATACAGGCTAGTGAGACTGGGATGTAACTTTTTTAGCATGAAACATGTTTTTTGTGAACGCTCCGAAATAGTTACTATATTCTGAACTAAAAGTTACCGAGTCACTGGTTATTCAGTTCCTACAGTTACTAGTGAATAGACAGTTACTAGTGAATAGACAGTTACTAGTGACAATAGACAGGTACTAGTGAATAGACAGTTACTAGTGAATAGACAGCAATGAACACATACTACTGCTACGTACCACTAGTGAGTTACGACAGTTCCAGTTCCAAGTTTAGTGACACTTCTAGTCACCACCTACTATTTATTCAGTTACTCGGTTTCCAATTTTGTGACATTTCCAGTCTGTAATAACCCTGTCACTACAACTACGCCTTCAACAACATCTGATCCTGCTGCTACAACTACACTAGACTATAGCTATACTACAAGTATGGTACAATAGTCCTTTCTGCGGGGAGTCAGCCCAAGATTTGATAGCAATAATTAGCAATTCAGAAACGGTTTCATGATCACGTGAAGATTTTTAAGAGCGAGGGCACTGAATATCTTTCATGGAATAACTAAACTGAGTCATTGATTCATTAAATTGTTGCATCTAAATTTAATCTGATATTTGCCTCCACAGCCTCCAGCCTCCAGCCTCCACAGACTCCAGCCTCCACAGCCTCCACCCTGCAAAGCCTCCACCATCCACACCCTACACATCCCTACACTACACAATACAACGCTACAGCGGGGAAAGAAGACCCTATTGAGCTTGACTCTAGTTTGACAGTGTGAAAAGGCATGAAGGGTGTAGAATAAGTGGGAGCTCCGGGGCCAGTGAAATACCACTACCTCCATTGTTTTTTGACTAATGAAAGAAATACTCCAAGTACCTTTTTTAAATTTCAGAAACCGTTTAGTGGGGAGTTTGGCTGGGGCGGCACATGTGTTAAATAATAACGCAGATGTCCAAAAGGGGGGCTCATGGAGAACAGAAATCTGCAGTAGAATAAATAGGGTAAAAGCCCCCTTGATTTTGATTTTCTGTGTGTTTACAAACCTTGAAAATGTGGCCCATTGATCTTTTATGTTTACCTCAGAATTTGAGGCTAGAGGCGGCATTTTGTAAGGTTTTATCTGTCCTGCTTACATGCAGTCACACGGGATTTGAAGCACATCAGAGATGTACTGATTTCTCATGTTCCTATATGTGACGTAACAAGATCTAACAAAGACAGTCAATATTGTTTCGAACATTGCTTTCCAAATCGGTTGTATTTGGTTTGTAAATACGATTCTCATGTTGTATCTTTGACTGGGAGATTGGATTATGCTATGTACAGTATCACGTACAGGATCATGGTTCAATTACAAAGTTATGTTAAATAATGCTGGGTCTGGTAATGGGAGTCTTATTATTTTCTCAGATACTATGCGTCGCTCAGTTGATGTTCTGGTGGTATTTCTGGTGGTATTTCTGGTGGTATTTCTGGTGCTATTTTTGGTGGTATTTCTGGTGGTATTTCTGGTGGTATTTCTGGGCTATTTCTGGTGCTATTTCTGGCTCTATAAAAAACCTATATCTTCCTTTCCTTTAATCATTAAATAAACACTAAAAAATACCGAATACTTTTGTTACTTGTGGTGAAATGGTGGGTTCTTAAATCCTGGCCCTGGCCCGGTGTACTGGTGTCTCACCCATCATGCTCACCGACTCTTCACTCTGCACATTATGCACCACCACATTATGCACCACCACAACCCGAATATCCACAAGACGGGGCGAAAACTTGATGCGTTCGAACGGTTTGAGAACCGCCCCAAACGACGGCCGTTGGGGGATATTTCCAACCTGAAAAATCGGGGCTCGAAAAACGGCCTTTTGAGAAAAACCGCTCATGCTAACCAAAACAATGCCCCAGGAGTCCAAAATAATGTCCCGAAAGCTGTGAAAATAGGCCTAAATGCCCAGAAAACACCCTTTTCGGTGCTGAAAAACGAAGTCTCGAAAAAAAATAGACAAAACCACTTGAACCCGTTTTCCTTTTTTGATGCTAAGAAATCAAAGTCCGACCTGCGCTTACCTGCAGTCCGCCACCTTTCCCATGCTTTCCGGAGTCTAGATACTCTAGAGAGGGGAATAAAAACGGAATTCAAATACATAGACTCGCAGAAACCTCTGGAAACGACGGAAAAAGACGAGTTCCAGGCCTTTGACGTCCGGAATAGCGTGCTATATGCAGGTCACACTGTTTCCTGCACCAGTTCGCGTTCCATGCCCAAAATGGTCCCCTACAATAGCGTGGTTGCACGTAGCAATGCGCTAATTCGGACATTTTGCGATGAAGCCAAGCTAGGGAACCGTAAACGGACTGTGGAAAGCGCAGGTCACGTGTCCCATATCATCGTGAAAGCTTCCAGTCCCAGTCCCCTTTTAAGTGCCGTGACGACGGATCTGGGCGAGGAGATTCTACTAGCCAATACAGAAAAGGTGGAGCTTACCGTGGGCGCCAGGTTGGTGTTGGGGCTGTATACAGGTACCCACCCCAGAATGTACACTTCCTGGAGGCTCCACTAGCCTATGCTGGCCAATGCAGGCATTGTCCATATTGAGAAAATAACTGTGTAGTTAATAGTAAAGCAGAAGTAAGTAGAAGTGAAGTAAACGGGATTAGAGTAGACCCACCAATAAATATTGAGTGTATGGAGTATGATGGTTATGGGCCCGGAGTCTATTATCCTTCAATTCCCGGTCCAAAGTTTCTGGCCTCAGATCCAGTTCCAAGTCAGTGAACTAGTTCCTTCCTTTCCTTCCAATTTCTCGAATTTCTCCAAAGATTGTCGAATATATTTCCCATGCTTCAAATTGCAAGATCCTTCACCTGGATTTGAATTCAAGTTTCTCAAACATCTTCAAACATCTATAAATTCCTAGGTTGTCAAGTTCCTGCTTTTCAAATTACCAAGTTACTTGTTCCTTGATTCTTGTTCCTGGTTCATAATATCCTTCAAGTTCCTCACAGCATATCGTTGTCACTGGTTTCAAGTTCTTCAATTTCTTCAAGCCCTTTTTTTTTCCTTCGGATCCCAATTTTCCAGTCCCTTGTTTACTCAACTTTCAGATTTTCCTTGTTCCAGGGAGACTATTTACCTCTTCCTGGGCAACCGAATCCGGACATAGAATGATCCAGCAGTATCCTTGAACGACGTCACCATGCCCAGCGGTGCCGGAGGCTTATGGTCCGGGTTAGGCACCTGCAGACGGTTGACAATGAACTCGTTGTAACCAAATATGTCCGGCACGCCCAAATCCACTCCACCAGGAAGCACACTGGACGGCATGGGTGTGCGGAACATCTTGGGGATATCGGTCAAATTCGGTAACGAAGTCTTGGCGCCTCTGCCAGAATGAAGAGCACTACGTCTGGATGCAGTGCCCCGGGCCATTCCCGTGAAGTTGTTGTTGCCATTTTCGTTGTAGCTGAAGGTGGTTTCCGTGTTGAGCTGGCGTCTTCTGCGCCGTGACTCCCGCTCCATTTCCTTGTCGATTTTCTCGATTTCCTGGTGGGAAAGCTTGCTCATGGATGGAGAATAGTCCACCAAGAGAGCGGGGTTGCGGAGCGCCGTGACGAAATCCTCTTCGGTCAGATCGGGCTTTAATACCCGTAATGGCGGGCCGATCTGGCCCCGGATCTCGTCCTCCCGAATGGGTGACCCATCGAATGTGTAGCCCACCAAAAAGAGCGCCTTGTGATACATCTGAGACTGCTCTCTGATACTGAAGGCTATAGCCGTGGCAAATTCTCCGGGCAAACTCATTTCGTCGCAGAGAACAGATGCAAAGTCCTCAGGGTCTGTTTCCTGGTAATTCAAGATATCCCACTCGAACTGGTCGGTGAATTGGGTATTGTTGATGAGGAGATCGATTTTGATGGGAACCCGGATCTCGCCCATGGTGTTTGCTGGTTTCATGCGAAAATCCTTGATCTGCTCCGTGATGGACTGGTAAATGTCGTGGAAATGGCTTTCGGGAATAAACTTGTAGTCCTCAATAAGCGTCTTGACAAACGACTCCAAGGGGAGCACCTGCTCGTTCAAGTCCCATAAAAACGTGTCTCTGAGCTTGAACTTGTCCTTTTCCTTGTCGAAATCAAGCCGGATCGGTACAAGTGCCTTGCTCTTGGCCTTGTCACCCTCCATGACAATATCGTTCATTTCCATTTCCGTCATGGCAATATCAGGTACTCTCAGGTACAGCTTGTTTTGGGACGGGAGAATCACACGTGTAGCTGTGTTGCTGATACCATTTCCATAGCCTTGATAACCCTCGCCCCAGATACTGTTGTTGAGCTGGTTTTTGGCCGAGGCCCCGATGGCATTCATGCGTAACTGCTTGATGGCTCCATATGACTTGATATCCGAGGCCATTTTCTGCATGAGCTGCCGAGTGCGGCCGGCCAGCACCTCGTATTTACGCATGAACGTATCGTCTTTCTTGATCAAGTCCTCGTACATCTTAAGCTCCAACGAGATCGGCTGGCCTTCTTTCTTGGCATTTTCAGACCATTGGTGCACACTTGTCATGGTCTCCAAGGGCACTTCCGAGGCCGAATTGGGCGCAAATTGAGGAGGGATTTGCGGTGGCTCAGACACAAAATCAGAACTGGCCCGATGAACATTTGGATTAGGGCCAGGATTGGGGCCAGCTTCGGGCCTTTGGCCAGGATTGTTGATGGCTGATCCAGCAGCAGCAGCGGCGGCAGCGGCAGCAGCCACGGCCATATCGTCAGGACCGGAACCAACAGCAGCCAAATCGGCACGGGGGCCGGGGGCCACGTGACCGCCTGGACCGTAAGGTGTACGGGCGTTTGCGGAGGTCGGGTCGAAGTCCGGAGGCCCGGATGTAGGCATGCCATTTTGGTCTCTATGCAGCAAAGCAGGGCCTTGGAATTGAGGCTGGCTTTGAGCACGAGACGAAGGGTTTGAGGTCGGGCCGGAATTAGGACCAGAATTGGGGCCCGAGTTCACATGCACTCCGAGGGCATGTTGGTTATGAATATTCTGGAGGTTCTGCACATTTTGCTGGTTCTGTTGCTGTAGAGTTTGGGCCAGCGGAGGCTGCAGTGACTGGACCTTGGCCTGCATGGAAGCCGGCATGGCATTCATTCCAGGCATGCCAGACATGGAATTTGGCATAGTCCCAGACATTCCCGCCATTGATGCAGGACTATAGACCTGCTGGCGATTGAATTGGGGACGGTCAGCCATATTTCCAGATTCGGCCATATGCGGAGGAACGGCAGACGCAAGAGCCGGTGATATGCCTGAATTCATGGCTCTGGGAGATATACCAGTGGTGCCCTGCCTCTGGCCTGCATTCTGGCTATTATACATTGCATCCATCATCAAGTTGCGGTTGCTGTTCCCCCGGGGTATACCTGCCTGGTTGATTTGACCAATCTGACCAATTTGTCCGGTTTGACCAATCTGTCCACTTTGACCAATCTGTGCTGCTTGACCTGCTTGTCCCATCTGCTGCTGCTGTTGTTGTTGTCCTATCTGCAGTCCCACCTGCTGCTGTGGTTGTTGGCCTCCCATTTGCTGGCCTCCCATTTGCTGGTGTGGCTGCAGTGCCATCTGCTGCTGCTGGTGTAACATCTGCTGCTGCTGCAACATTTGTTGTCTCTGCAAGTACTGGCGGAGCATGTTCTGGAACTGGGGCTGGTTTTTGAGGTCCTGGAGCTGCTGCGGGGAAAGATTTTGGAACTGCGGCGGCAACATGGCCATTTGCTTTCTCCGGGCGGCGGCGGCGGCTGCTGACATGGGCTGGCCTTGCGACTGCATGTGCTGTCTCAGGGGATGGTTTAAGTTATGCTGGGGGGCGGACGGGAGGGCCTGGCCGGGTTGCTGTGGCTGGTGGTTTTGGAGTCCTTGGAACGCCTGGTGGTTCGGGGGGTTCGGGGCGCCCTGCTGGTTCTGCAGGTACGGGCTGGGGGCCTGGCCGGGGTAGTTCATGGGGGTGGAAGTAGTTGGTTGTTGAAATTAAGGTGTGCGCATGGGTCACGAGAAAGTCACGTGATGTGGAATCGCGTGAATATTTACTCTGCATCACGTGAGCAGTAATTATCGTCAATAACCACATCACGTGATACACCCATATAGAAGTAGTTTCTTTGAATCAATAGGCTAACATTTGGAGTGGGGCAGAGGAAGCAGAGGGAGCAGAGGAAGCAGAGGGAGCAGAGGGAGCAGAGGGAGCAGAGGGAGCAGAGGGAGCAGAATGGAGTAGAGAGTTAAGTGGCGGGCCCCACGAACCGCTGACTACAGGGTTTTCTAGGAAAGTCTACATTACATGATAATATGGCATCTTATCGAATCCAATTATAGAAGTACATTCCATGACATCAGTTGATATTGAGGAGTTTGACGAGGCCATTGATTTGTTATTCCACTTACAGACTATGGCCAGCAAAGCACATTTCCGGGCCTACATGACCAGACTTGTTAAGGCTATTTTGGCACACTACAATACGAAGAGACTTTTCGGCTCTGAGTTTTTTGCCAAAAATTACCTACTGTGGATTCGATTATTTGAACTCGCTAATGGAGATCTCATCCTCTCAAATGCTTTGAAGTGTTATGAGTCGTTGTATTCATGGAGGTTCTTTGGAGCATCTTCTGGAACAAATCACAGAGTATGGTATCCATAAGCAGAGCATTGGTATGGTCTCCATAAGTATAACATTGGTATGATATCCATATGCAGAGCATTGGTATGATATCCAAAATCAGAGCATTATGTCATTACACATTTATTTGCTACATTAGCATAGACCAAGAGTTCAATTGATGTCACTTGATGCCATGTACAGGAATGGAGGAACATCATATCTGTTCCAAGACGCACTACTTCGTCCTTCCGTCTTCTTCACTACTTGGTTTTCCCCTTTTTGTCTTCTTAAGAAGAGATGCATGGCCCGTTCGCTTGACGTGTTGAAACAACTTGATTCTGGAGATGAAGGGTTCGTTTCACGTGACACGTGATACCCAAACTGTTGCGTTTTAACATCTACTAACGCATAAACAGCAACGGGTATGTATCTAAGCTATACTCAGAAGTCTGATGCACCCGTCGTCTTTTGTTCTGTTAAGTCTTATGTTACTGCCCATTCCCTTTTCCGCGGGACAAGTGGACCTGAGGAGAATCAGTACAGGTCCTAAGTAAAATCAGTACCTCTACACTATTAATATAGGTGGGGCTGGTGTCGGGAGACATCTTGGATGTCTTCTTTTGGTGGGCACATATTTTTGGTGGGTACATATTTTTGGTGGGCACATATTTTTGATGACATCTTGGATGTCCTCTTTTGGTGGGCACATATTTTTGGTGGGTAGATATGTTTGGTGGGTAGTGGGCACATATTTTTGATGGGCTCATGTGGTATAGAGGAGCGGGAGCTTGTGCTTTTATATTGGGCTTCCTTCAATGACCAAAGGAACATGAGTGGCTACGGTGCTACAAACACAGCAAGTGCCGTTTCTCTACATCGGTACGTCGTCAAAGCACAATACTCAATGTGCTAAAGGCACTACTTTTGAGATTCACTTCCCCCCTCTGCTCGTACTCACGCGTAAAGTCCAACATGGAGAGCTACAACTTTATATGCGGTGGAATAGGTTTAATCAGAGCCAATGATACCTCTAACTCTACACTTATTCTGCATTACCTAAAGCATACCATAATGCAAATGTAGTAGTAGTAGACTAGTAGAGTAGTAGAGTTGTAGAGTAGTAGAGTAGAAGAGTCTCGCACAGTTTCGGGGAGGGGTTTGGAGCCCTGTAGTTGAACAATACCGACCGCGGCCCGCACTACTGGCCAAGCTATTGCACACAAGTCAGCATCAGGGCTCATAATTATACAGTGTTTTTTGTTTTAGTATATATTAATATACAGGGATATGGAAGTTGAACCTTACAAGACCAAAGTCTGATATGACGGGGTCACAGCACCTCTTATACCTTTTTTGTCTAAGGTCTGCACAGTCTTATTGTTCAAGGTCTGTAGCCGTATTGTTCAAGGTCTGTAGCCGTATTGTTCGTCTGTGCAGCCCCATTGTCTTTCAGTGGCCTGATTACAACATATCCACGAAGTACCTTTTCTCCGCACATTTTAGGTACTCGTTGACAAGTATAGATAATATATGTAAAATAGAGAATACAGAGAATATATGTAAAATAGAGAATACAGAGAATATATGTAGAATAGGTAATATATGTAAAATAGAGAGTACAGAGAATATATGTAGAATAGGTAATATAGGTAAAATAGGTATTATATGTAATACAGAAAATGTGTTAGACCCATCATGGGTAAACACACTACCCATAGAGGTATTGTTCGAGCCTACGAATGCCAATGACTTGTCCGATGCGTCATACCCCGTGACTTGGACCCATCCTTTCACCTTACCTCGTGACATGGCTTCACTTCTCTGGTACTCACAGGCTAACTATATAAGTACTGATTCTCACTTCTTGGGAGTCCAACAATGAACATAACCCCCAGTACTAGACGTATTCAAGAATAGACTATAGACTAGAATAGACTATAGACTAGAATAGACTATAGACTAGAATATAGACTAGAATACAATATAGAATATACACTACAGAGTAGGTTAGCTATGTAAGTACTCGGATTCCCACCTACTGGGAATCCATCGGCGAATAAACATACAAAACAGAGTACTGGACGTAACCAGAATCTAACATTACCTATATCTCTATTGTCAGATCCGCCATGGGTAGTAACCTACCTATGGAGGGATTAGAAAGTCTCTCTGCCCGATCCTATTTAGGGCTACTACGAACGCCGTCTCACGGCGTTCGACCATCAACAATGATGACCCCCCCTTCGAAGAAGCCACGAACAATCATTGTCATTGTTCGTGGTGAAGAGTTTTTACTGCCACGTTTCTCTTCAAAAGCTATATAAACCGCACTGGTTCCTCTTGGTGAGGAACCATCAACGGATAAATAAGTAACTTAGTACAATACGTTCTACAAGAATCTAACATCTATTATAATTTCTAAGTATTACCTATATCTCTATTATCTATATCTCTATTATAATTTCTAAGTATTATCTATATCTCTGCTAGATTTTTGTTGAACATTTTGTACTAGGTTATCTATTTATCCGTTGATGGTTCCTCACAAAAAGGAACCAGTGTGATTTATATAGCCTTTGAAGAGAAACGTGGCAGTGAAAAGTTTTCACCAGAACAATGGTGACTGAGAAGTGTGAATATTTAGTAGTGAGATTTTATAGCAGTACAAACCTTGGTAGTGTAGACTGTAAGATCCATTGTCGACAGGGCTCTGCCCATTAAGCTTCTAGTCCCAAAGTCATAAGCAGCTCCGCCTTCTACAGATACCAACNCAAACCTTGGTAGTGTAGACTGTAAGATCCATTGTCGACAGGGCTCTGCCCATTAAGCTTCTAGTCCCAAAGTCATAAGCAGCTCCGCCTTCTACAGATACCAACGAACGG
>NKZC01000209.1:0-28910 GCA_002374385.1 Metschnikowia borealis
TATCTACTCCTTCCTATCTTGCCACTATAGTATTTTCTATGCTATGCACTATGCTACAATCCATCATTGACTATACTCTTCGCCAATCTAAACTCTATTAGTCTCTGCTGGTCACGTGTAATACTGTGTTGCTACTAAGTCCATACTAAGTCCATACTACTAATGCTATTCACTAATACTATACACTAATGCTATTCACTAATACTATTCACTAATACTATTCACTAATACTATTCACTAATACTATTCACTATACTATACACTAATACTATTCACTAATACCATACACTATACTACTCCATGTTCTATAGTCTAGTCAACTCAAATTTCCATGCTCTACTCTACGACAATCCCCATAGTTATACGCTATACTGTACTCTATATCTACACCCTAGTTTATAGGGTACTCCGTAGTCTATACTATACTCCAGCTTACTCTATATGTCATGATATATCTATGCCAGTCTAGCCAAAAGTCTAGTCTTCTCTAACCTCTACACTCTAGTATAGTCAGTCTATACTCTAGTCTATAGTTTATAGCATAGTCAGTATACTCTATATTATGCTGTAAACTGCATTATACTGTACTTAAACCTTGTAGTCTAGTTATAGTCTACTCATTCTCATAATCTACTTTATAATCTATACTCTATTCACTAATACTATTCACTAATACTATTGTATACTAAACTGGAAGACTCGTCTTGGGCAATTTTCGGCACCTTATAAGGCTCAGTGGTCAAAACTTTTATACCTAAGCTCCACGTTTCCCACCGCCACAAGAGCTTCAGCTGGCCGTATTCTTCGTTTGCTTCTCCATAACACGATATAATATCAGTAATGGCACGAAGTGCATTCACCAATAAATAAGGTTCTGAGTAGAAACTGTTGTGTCTTCAAAGAGCTGATGAAGAATATACTACTAATTTATACTACTATACTTAGGTAATATGTGAAAACATTTGCTGAAGAGAGGCGGAGCCTCTCTGAGTGCTCGTCTAGCTCTCGTTTATTGTCTAGGCATTGTCTTGGAGAAGACAATGTCAGTAAGAGACTGAAGAGGGAGAAAAGCTGGAGCATATAAGAATGGACGAGAATATCCTTATAGGAGATTATCGAAACAGCAGTGTCAAGATACAAGGATCTCCTAGTATAATATTAGATAAGAATATAAGTCGTTTAGGATGATCACTGGAGTCCCACACTTACGTGACTTATTGAAAGTAACGTGATAACTGTTCCAGATTACGGGAGTGTATATTACAACTCTCAACAGTTACTATATCATTAATGATTCCTCGGAGTATTCTGTAATATACAGGACTGCGGCCGGAAAAGATCCAGGCCCACGTCTAAATCCACACAGACGTGGTCTTCATGGCTGAAAATAGATGGTTGTGGTGTCCGGAACTCCAGGATTCCAAAAACGCAATTTACTCTATTTTCTACCCAATATTGAGCCGTTTGCGTTGGTGCTTTTTCTGCTGAGGTTGCCGGGTGTACGGGTCTTCCCGCGTTCGCTGCCGCAACTTCCGAGGTTTGCACCCAAACTCTACCTACTTACTGTAAACCTATACTTCTGTAACTATCATTATTCATAGGGTATCGCCCAGTATTTAATCTAAAGTGTTAATTGTCGTTTTTTTCTGGCTCTTCTCCGCCCTTCGCTTTTGTTGTTTCCCCATTATTTCTTTTGGGGTGGAAAGAGATCTCCCCATTTTCCATGGCCACATCCACCGTGTCGCCCTCTCTAATGGTCCCCTCTATAAGCAACCGGGCCATGGGGTTCAACAATAACCTCTGCAAAGCCCTGTTTAAAGGCCGTGCTCCGTACACCGGGTCGTAGCCCTTGTCGGCCAAATACGTCTTGACATCGTCGGTGAGATGGATGCGGATGCGCTTGTCATCAAGACGAGTTCTGATCTCGTCCAAGCGGATTTCCAAGATGTTGCGCAACGACTTCTTGGAGAGTCGGTTGAAGATGAGAACATCGTCGAGCCGGTTCAAGAATTCGGGAGGATAGTGCTGCGCCAAGTTGTCCTTGATGGCTGTTTTGACTGAGGCCAGAATCTCGCCCGACTCATCTGCATTTTGGTCGGCCAAGAGTATCTCCTGTCCGATATTGGACGTCATCACAATGATGGTGTTGCGGAAATCCACGTGCTTGCCGTGGGAATCCGTCAACGAACCCTCATCGAGCACCTGGAGCAAGAGCTTGGCCACGTCCTTGTGGGCCTTCTCAAACTCGTCGAAAAGAACAACCGAGTATGGCTTTCTCCGCACTGCTTCCGTCAACTCCCCACTATCCTCATAGCCAACGTATCCTGGAGGAGACCCAATCAAACGGGAGACTGTGTGCTTCTCCTGGAACTCCGACATATCGAAACGGATCACCGCCGACTTGTCATTGAAAAGAAACTCGGCCAATTGCTTGGTGAGCTCTGTTTTTCCTGTTCCGGTAGGACCTAAGAACATGAAGGAGGCAATGGGCTTCTTTTCGCTGGTCAAACCTGCTCTCTGGAGCCGTACGGCATCCGAAACTGCGTGGATAGCCTCGTCCTGGCCCACCACCCTGCTCTTCAACGTCTCGTCCATATCGAGGAGCTTATCCTTTTCTCCCTTCATGAGGTTATTCAAGGGAATCCCCGTCATTTTGGAGATCACGGCGGCGATATCGTCGGAGGTCACGGAATCATGGAGCAACGAGGCTTTTTTCATGTGGTCCTCTGTTTCGGTAAACTTGTGGACCTTTTCCTCGAGCTCTGGGATTGTAGCGTACTGCAATTCGGAAGCTTTGGCGTAGTTGCCTTCCCGCTGGTACTGCTCCAAATCAAAACGGGCCTGCTCCAAGTCGCTCTTGGCTGACTTGATCTCGTCAATCACCTTCTTCTCCAGCTCCCACTTTTCCGTTAACAACAGCAACTCTTCCTCCTTTTGCTTGAGCTCTTTTTCAAGGAGCTCCTTGCGGTCTGCACTAAGAGCATCGTCTTCCTTGCGCAAGGACTCGAGCTCGATCTGGATGGTCATGATCTGCCGGTCCAACTGGCCAATGGCATCCGGCTTGCTCTCATGTTGAAGCCGCAACGTCAGACATGCTTCGTCCACCAAGTCTATGGCCTTATCCGGTAAGAACCGGTCGGTGATGTAGCGGTGGGAGTAGAGCGCAGCCGTGACCAAAGCACCATCTGAAATACGGACTCCGTGGTGCACCTCGTACCGTTCCCTCAAGCCACGTAGAATGGAGATTGTATCCTGGACCGTAGGCTCATGCACCGTGACTGGCGAAAAGCGACGGGCCAAAGCTGCATCCTTCTCCACGTACTTGCGGTACTCTTCAATAGTAGTAGCTCCACAGAGCGAGAGCTTCCCCCGGGCCAAAGCAGGTTTAAGGAGGTTGGACGCATCGATGGAACCTTCGGCCTTGCCCAACCCCATCAAGAGATGGAGCTCATCCACAAAAAGAATCACAGAGCCCTTCTTCGCCTCCACCTCAGTCAAGATCTTCTTGAGCTTCTCCTCGAAGTCCCCGCGGAACTTGGCCCCGGAAATGATGGCCGCAAGGTCCAACGTGATGATCTGCTTATCTTTCATGGACTCCGGCACCTCGCCCTTGAGAATGCGCTGGGCCAAGCCCTCCATGATGGCCGTCTTTCCTGTTCCGGCATTACCAATAAGCACGGGATTGTTTTTTGTCCTACGCAGGAGAATTTGGATGGTCCGCCTAATCTCCTCGTCTCGGCCAATGACCGGGTCGAGTTTTCCGTCGCGTGCCAATTGCGTGAGGTCCTGGCCATACTTTTCGAGCGCGGGCCCTTCGTCCTGGTCGTTTTTCTGGATCTGCATGGCCCGCCGCGCGGTGCTGGAAAAGGCCCTAGCACTGGCGGTATTTTTTGGATATGACAGTGTGAGCCGGCGCACCCGGCCAAATGCGCTATTTTGCAACACTGCCCCTGAGTTCAAGTTCAGACCCATAGTAAAAAAAGTCGAGCCAGAAATCGGTCCTTGCCGTTCATGAATCACCGATGAATTTGCCGATGAATTTGCCAATGAATTTGCCGATGAATTTGCCAACGAATTTGCCGATGCATTTGCCGATAAATTTGCCAATGAATTTGCCAATGAATTTACCAATGAATTTGCTGATGAATTTGCCACAGTCCCAATTGGGATTGCCCCTGAAAGCAGCCGTTCTGAAACCATTGCTCCTTTGAGCACTGGCATTGTGTGTGGACTCGCTAGTAGAGGGTGAAGATTGGATAGCAATCTCCTGTTCATGCATGGAGTGTGGCCACTAATCCGAGCTCTTAACATATTGTGATATTACAAAGTGTGTTCAGGTATTGAAGGTGTATGGAGTTAAAATGTATGGAGGTGTATGGAGTTAAAATGTATGGAGGTGTATGGAGTTAAAATGTATGGAGGTGGGGAGATTTGGGTTGGGTGCGGTTGGGTGCGATTTATAGCAACCTCGCGTCACGTGAGTGGAAGTTGCTAGAAGCATCTGGAACATGTGGCCCTTTCCACTGCACACCCGGCCAATTTCCTGCGGAGTCTAGAACCATCCAAGTCTACTAAGATGGTTACGGATATGTTGAGCCGGGGCTATTTTTTTTTTTTTGTTTTTGACGATTGGGCTTTTTGCAGCAATCTATTTCAGTCGCATATAACTATAAATGCACTGAGCACCGTACGCACCGCGCACCGGAAATATTTAAGACTTTCAACACTACAACTCTACACCCATCCACATGTCCTGTACTAAAACTAAACCTAAACAGCTGTACTAAAACTAATCCTAAACAGCTGTACTAACACTAAACCAAAACTCCTGCACTCAAGCAGCAATACTGTATATAAGCACGCTCCCGACTAGTCTTTATCAATTGTCCAGAAAGTCTATAGTTAGTATAGTTTTAGTCTCTTGGTTACGTGCGCGGTACATGAAGAGCAAAGAATTTACAGATAGTTATATACCTGAAAAAACATTGAGAAAAGTAATAGAAGATCCTGAATTCTGAAGAAAAAAAATATAAAAAACATTTATCTTAAAATGAATTATCAGGTTATTTATCTTAAAACCAATTATCAGGTTATTTATTTTGTAAATTAGGATAATTAATTAATTGATTAAAAATCATATATCTTTGGGGTTATTTATCTTAAATGATTAGGATCCGTATTTATAAAAAATCATAATAATTAACGATACATAAAATTTAAATATAAAATGAATGAGATTAACTAGTTAATAATAAAATAATAAGTTATATTAGAAAAAAAATCTGGGTATTTATGATAGGGATTTCCCGGAGAATGGGTAAAATAAGTTTATAATTAGTAAATAATAGAAATAACTTTATAGATAAAATAAAATAGCTCTGTAATAGATTATAAATAGAAATAGAATAATTATTCTATACGCAGGATACTGATACTGATACTGATAGAGAGATACTGGGGAGTCATTATAGATATATAGTAAATAATAGTTAGTTAGTTGTTACATATTTATGATTGATATTTAAACTTGATTGTTATATATAGTAAATAATAGTTAGTTGTTAGATATTTATGATGATATTTAAACTTTATTGTTATATATAGTAAATAATAGTTAGTTGTTAGATATTTATGATGATATTTAAACTTTATTGTTATATATAGTAAATAATAGTTAGTTGTTAGATATTTATGATGATATTTAAACTTGATTGTTATTTTATAAATAGTAAATCTTATACTTATAACATATAAGATATAAAATAGAATGACATATGATATAGAAATATAACATATATTAACATATTTAAACAACATATACCTATAAATAAAATTAGGTATTGATTAAAAATAGAATATATCATATAGTAGATATATTAATATATAACTGTTAGATCCACCAGGTAGTGTCCTACCTATGGAGGTATTTTAAGCCCTCACTGTCTAATCCTAATAATGGCCATACCAAGATGCTAAGACCCAACAACACACGATGTTGGGACGACGTTCAGTGCTATTGTTCTCGTGCTAACTCGCACGCTCTTTTTCTCTAAAAGTATTTAAGTACCTCAGATTCTCCCTCGGAGGAATCATCGGATGAACATAGTAAACAAAGTACCTGACGAAACCGGAATCTAACAATAACATAAATTCCGTATTATATTATATTATATTGTATAAAAATAAAAGAAGTTATTATATAATAATCTCTAGTTTAAAATACTAAAAATATGATACTATAAAATGTTTTATATTTACATGACTTAGATGGATTATGATTATTTATTATATTGTTTGTTATTGATGAGGTTCTTAAATTTTTAAATTCACATTCTTATTTATTCTATATATTTAGGGGTGTACGGGTTATTCTATATATTTCAATTAATCCACAGTTGTCTGTCATTAAATATAAAATTATCTGTTTTGCAGATATTTCGACTTTACATTTCTTCCTGTTTCCCTTTTGACTAATATCAGTTTTCAAAATTTCATTATTAATTAACCTACTTTTGTGAGCAATTTCCTCATCACTCCAAGAGTGCGGTACACATATATTAGGAGGTATAAATGCAACACTACAGCTGTCCACTATAGAGAGTACCTAGTCTATAAATAAGCGTATAATAGCAATTGAGTCTCTTTCTGTATGGCTAAAAAAAAAAAAAATTATAGTACTGGTGTAGTGTTAGATCCACTTAAGGTGGACACTGCGAATGAGGTGTTTTGGTATTTTGAACCCTACACCGTCCGATCCTAAAAGCATTTTAGTAGCATTTTTATAGCATTTTTATAGTATTTTTATAGCATTTTAATAGAATTTTAATAGCATTTTTATAGCAGTTCTAATAATATTTTTATAGCATTTCTAAGAGCATTTTAATAGCATTTTTATAACAGTTCTATAGCAGTTTTAATGTATATCTAATAGCATTTTAATAGCATTTTAATAGCATTTTAATAGCATTTTAATAGCATTTTTATAGCATTTTTATAGCATTTTAATAGAGATTTATAGCAGTTCTATAGCATTTTTATAGCATTTTAATAGCATTTGTAATAGAATTTTTATAGCATATCTAATAGCATTGCTAATTGCATTTATATAGCATTTTAATAGCATTTTAATAGCATTGCTAATTGCATTTTTATAGCAGTTTTATAGCATATCTAATAGCATTTTTATAGCAGTCCTAATAACAGACAGACCATTATAGTACGACTATTATGAGCAATGATAATATCCTCACCATTGTTCAGATGGAGAGTTCCAAAGCCACCATATTCGCACTCAGAGATAATCATTAGCCATTGAACCAAATCTATCAAGCCATAGGAATTGCAACTTTAGAGGATAGTTAACATACAAGCTCCTGTTGGATTGGCCTTTTAATGTCATTGTGAATGTCATCGGCGAAACAACCGAAATTCCCGGGAATTTATACCTTCTAATCCTTCATTTCCTTGACTTCTTATTTTCCCTTCATTTCCAGTTCTTTCACCTTCTTCCTTTCTTTCGTTTCACTTTCCTTCTATCCTTATTTGTTGACAGTGTAGTATACACTCCCGTAAGCTGGAACAGTTATCATGGTACTTTCAATAAGTCACGTAAGTGTGAAACTCCAGTGATCATCCTAAACGACCAATATTCTGATCTGTATACTAGGAGATCCTTGTATCTTAACACTGCTGTTTCGATAATCTCTTATAAGAATATTCTTGTCCCTTCTTATATGCCTTTCCCCTTCTTCCGTCTCTTACCAACAATGTTTTGGAGAAGACAAGGCCCAGAGATTAGACGAGCACCAGAAAGCCTTAGCCTCTTCAACAATACGCTTCATTGCTTCATCTGTATACAGTCACATGAACATGCAGTGCACCTGGGTGTACTGATTCCTCAAGTTCAACAACCTCCGTCTATAATCGCATTCTAAAAAGATCAGACCAAACGTGTTGGGAGTTACAGAAAACGTTATCGTAGTAGGAACCGTTCTGTCACTTTTCGCTAATACCTCCAAGAGCTTTGGGACAGTTGTAGACATTCTTGATTCTTGGGGAGGTAGATTTGTTAGTGATCTGTACTAGAAGGTCTAGAAGGTCCGTAAAATTCTAGTCAATGAAGATACATCTCAACCAAAAGCGGGTTCCCCTCTATATTTACCTTTGACCTTGGATTCCATCTTCCTGCACATGACTTGTTAATAGATGTCTTTGTATCACCCCTAACTCCTCTTGACGACAAGACCCAGTTGTAATGCTAGTCTCCACTCATACTCCTAGTGAAAAAGAGCAATGACCGATCATTCCAGAAAAGGAAGGCGTGCTCTTTTCTAGAAAGTAAAAAGTAAGCGACGCCTTACCCAGGTGATTCTTTATGAAGGTTCAGCTCCAGCATAAGAAGTGTTGGAGAAGGTTTAGCTTCAGTTAAAGACTGAAGGTCTAGCAGAGTTCCTAAACTATTCAAGATGGAACTCTTTCCCAACTCTAGTGTTAACCAACCAGAATACTGTCTGAGGATACTAAGATGTTCTCAACTCCAGACCACCAGAAACAACCAGACCACTGGAAACAGCCAGACCACTGGAAATAGCCAGACCACCAGAAACAACCAGACCACTAGAAACAGCTAGACCACCAGAATAAGCCCATGTATCTCCTCAAGTATTTAGATCTTGATGAGACTATTATGTTCAACAATAAGTACGCTCCTCTGGACTGGACTCTATGGTTGAAAGCATCCCTGAAGTACCCGAGTTTAGGGTACATGAGGAGTTAAGTAACCCCCTGTAGTATATGTAACGCCTTGCCTGCATAAACGAGCCAGCATATTTTGCATGTTCAACAAAAAGCGTCGTTTATAGAACGGTTTAAAGTAAGAAATGTTTTTGCGCGTTACATCAAGCGTCAAAGGAGTCAAATCGTCAGTAAGATCAATATCGATGCGGCGTTTTGGTGGTTTTCTTTAGTGATTAAAGTCTTGATTTAGTAATAATAGGGATCAAGCTTTTTGAAATCAGAACCAGGGTTTCCAACAGCGTATTGAATTGAGGGAGTTCCAGACATTTTGCATTCTTGCCAGATAACTTCAGCGAAGGTGC
Organism: Metschnikowia borealis; assembly: GCA_002374385.1. Lineage (NCBI taxonomy): Eukaryota > Fungi > Ascomycota > Pichiomycetes > Serinales > Metschnikowiaceae > Metschnikowia > Metschnikowia borealis. Next base: position 9,099 of record NKZC01000209.1, read on the forward strand.
ATTCGAAGAAAATGTGTTATACCTTTTCAAGGATGGCAGTGGAGTAGGGTATTCCACAAAGAGGGCAACCGGTTGTTAGGAAAATGTGTTGGAGGTCATTTCAAAGAGGAAAAAGTTGGTCATAATCATAAGGATGGTGAGTCCAAATTGTTTTCTTGATCTTGGTCCAGTATAGAGCCCAATCTCTAGTTCCAGCATGATGTCTGATGGTTGCACTGGTCACCAAATGATGATAGTAGAGCTTTGCTTGTTTGCTCCGGCTTTTAAAGGGGTAGTCATTAAAAGTACTGTCCTGATATCGTTGAGGAGTGTCGGTGTAAGGTTCTTGAACACTCTTGACTAGGTCACGTCGCAGTTGCAAGATGTAAGCACGTCGTTGTTCAGCGTAATTTTCCCATCGATGTTCTGTCGATCCCGAGAATCTCTCAGGTCTTAGGATCGTCTATGTAATGTTGAAATGGGGAGTTAAATATTCTCTGGCATAATCACGAAAACCACTTTGAATAGCCGACATTCTGCCGTGCCGAAAGGTTTTCTTGTACCTTGAATACTCTTCAATATCCGTCAAATAAGCCCACCACATGAACACTCTCACTTCCTCGCCCCGAAGGAGACTCCGAAAGAGACTCCGAAAGAGACTTCGAAAGAGACTTCGAAAGAGACTCCGAAAAAAACTCCGAATTTGTGGCGGGTTTTTCAAATAAAGTAATGAGGATACCTGGATGTTCGCTCTAAAAAGAGTAAAGAACCAGTTATCGTCTTAAACCAAACCTTGTGAATTAAACAAGCACGTAGACCCCCGTCCAATTGCATTTGGATGTCTATGACACCAAAACCACCGTGCTCAATCGTTGCAAAGATTTTATCCTCTCCCAAACGTGGAGAGAAGCTCTTCACTAAGGATTTCAGCTTTTTGATTAGCAGCAAAGGCATCGGCTGATGAAGATCACGGTAATAGAGCTTCGAATAAAGAAATGTGTTGATGGCATGTGGCGTGTGGGTCAAGCCAAGCCCCCGAAAGTTTGTGCTTTGGAGTATTGTGCTTTGGAGTATTGTGCTTTGGAGTATTGTGTAGTTGGTGTAATAGTGTACTAGTGTACTAGTGTAGTTGGTGTACTAGTGTAGTTGGTGTACTAGTGTAGTTGGTGTACTAGTGTAGTTGGTGTACTAGTGTACTAGTGTAGTTGGTGTACTAGTGTAGTTGGTGTACTAGTGTACTAGTGTAGTTGGTGTACTAGTGTAATTTTGGTGTACTTCGTGCTGGTGAGTGCGGATCAACACGCGAGGCCAATTTGCAACCCATGGTCAAGTGAAACTACAAGTCGCACGGAGCACGGTGGCAGCTGTTTCCTCGCGTTGGTTGGTGCGGGAAAAACCCCTGCGTGCGTTGGCAAAAGTCAAAGTCAAGTCGCGCACGAACAAGAAAAGACTGTGACGTAAAGAGAAACGGAAGGAGGGCAGTAAGTGAAGGAGGGCAGTAAGTGAAGGAGGGCAGTAAGTGAAGGAGGGGGAAAGAAGGAGAAGGAGAGAGGGAGGGGGAAAGAAGGAGAAGGAGAGAGGGAGGAGAAGAGCGGGAGGAGAAGAGAGGGAGGAGGAGAGAGGGTCAGACAGTGGGGAGTGAAGAGGGATATTGTGTAAAGGGAAGAGGAGGGAAGAGGAGGGAAGAGGAGGGAAGAGGAGGGAAGAGGAGGGAAGAGGAGAGTGGTCTAAGTGATACAGTGAGCAAGAGTACAAAGAGTTAACAGTGAATAACAGTGAACAAGAAAACAGTGAACAAGAGAACAGTGAACAAGAGAACAGTGAACAAGAGAACAGTGAACAAGAGAACAGTACAAAGAGTGAACAAGAGAACACTGCACAGTGATCTAACGGTGAACAAGAGAGACTAGTGAAGAGGAGGAGATACAAAGAGTGGCGGGGAATAGAGATGAAACGAAGAGAGAAGAGGGAGACGAGGAGACTCTGGAGACTGATGGAATGGGAGAGGAGATACAAAGTATGGGAGAGGGAGAGGGAGAAAGAGAGCTACTGCTATACAAAGACATGAGTCCGTATGGATATTTTAATAACGGTCATGTGAAAATAATAATGGGCATGGGCCAGTTATGCTGTTACAGAAACACTCTAATTGGCTTTGTTTTATGGGGAATGCTTCATTATATGGGAGATCAATTGAGACTGGTTCTGGGCCCGTGACAATTCCACACTTCTCTTATTGCACTCCAACATCCCACCCCAACATTTGCAAACCACTACTGCAATGCCCACTCCCTCCAGACATTCATTGAGCTTGACTAAATTACACTCGTCTCAGAATTTCTCACATTGCAATTTATGCCACTACACTGAACTCTTGGCACACCTCAGTATGGACCACTGCCAAATCTTTTCATAAGAGATTTCTACACTATAGAAACTCATTCGAATTAACACTCTTCACTCCAACATCCCACTCAAACACATTCCCAGTCGACAAAAGTTGAAATCAGAATCACAGATCACAGACCACAGACCACAGACCACAGATCACAGATCACAGATCACAGACCACAGACCACAGACCACAGACCACAGACCACAGACCACAGACCACAGACCACAGACCACAGACCACAGACCACAGACCACACAAAAGTGAATCAGGCTACGCGAAAACCCTAAGCGCTTAAAAGCCTAAGCCCCTACCAATTCCACTAACTTTATTGGACTTACATACCCGAGCTGACGGTGTCATCCCAGAAAACTAGAAGTTAACTTAACTTCACTATACGTGACTCCCCGCTCCTGAAACGGAAAAAAAACAGGAGACTCTCACTTTCGCCAATACTTGCCTATACTGACCCGAAACATATTTAGACTTCGGCAACGCTTTCGTGCCGAGTATACATTGAGATACCCAGATAATGAAAGCTAGTGCCTCAGAAGAGATACTTCTGGCAACTTGTAATTGCGCATCCAACGCCAATTATAGATCCAGATTTCGGGCCTAGCAAGAAAAAGAGCCACTATTTTAGAGATTTGAAGTCCGGGTGTACGGACTTGGTATGGTGTATGGTCTTGATCTGATAATGGACAATCGATTTGCTGGATCGGCTGGAAATTGCATTGGGCTATTAGCTTCATTGGTATTGCATGTATTAGATCTACTGATGTTTTCTGAATCCTCCTGCCACACTTGTGTGTACAGGTGGTGTGCATGGATGGAGACTTGGTCACGGCTTCGGATGCTATTGTCCAAAGCCAAAAGCTGGGCCAAAGCAATGTTTATTTCCTGACTAAATTAACGCGAGGAAATACGAACATATATAAAAAGGGGGAAGTGGGCATATGTGCTAGAGGAGAATAGAACGACAAAAGCCACCATGAAATACTTATTGTCCACCCACTTCGTGTGGACTCCATTGGTGTGGATGGTTCTGGTGGACGCATACAAAGTGCCAGGGTCATATCCCCTAAGATTTTATGTCAAGGACAATACTTCTTATATCGCCCTCTGTTTGATAGAACATAGCCCTTACCACGCTCTGTTGGGGTATGGTCAGCCGTCATGTGACCCGGTGGACTTCAGTATGCAGAACAGCTACGCCTTCACCAACCACACATATGGGCAGAGCCTGGTAGGTTTCCTCAATGACTGGTTCAGTTTGGGTTTTGGAGCTCTTCCTCTTTCCTTGCAGTTGGACCGTGAGGGAAAAGTGACCATGGGTCCGTTTTATTCGTGTTTCTATGATGATGTATACATCATTAAACGTCACGGAGTAGACGAGTGCATAGAGGTGGAGATGTTCCTTTTGCCGTATAAAGAGGGGGTGGATTCGGGATTGGAGCCGTGGATTGAAGGTGACGGAAAAGAAGTGGATATTTTGGTTCCTGCCCAACGCTTCATTTTCTATGCAGACGTCGAGGAAAAAATGATTCCGTTGTATGTTGTTGGCACTGACCGTGTTTCTCTTTTGGGCTATGGAAATAGTCCTGGGAAGCCCGTGGAATTTAACTTCCAGAATAGCTATGCTTTTACCCACCAGACCTCCACACCAGGCTATATTACATGGGATAATCACAGATTGTCTTTTGGTTTGGGTTCCATGCCCGTTTCTTTGGAGGTGGATGAAATAACAGGCCTTGTTAAAGGGGTGTATTATTTGTGTCATAATCTGTCGGATATACGTTGGATCGGGGAGGTTTTGGGGATTAGTGGAGCTCAGTGTGTAGATGTTGAGCTCTACTTAGTGGCTTTGGAGAACGGTGAAAAAAGGACAGGGAATACAGGGAAGACAAGAAGGCCAGGAAGTAAAGGAAAGACAGGAAGAAAAGGAAGTGGAAAATCTGGAAAGTCCAGGAAACCTGGAAAAAACAGCTGGAACATTGCCCTTAACGATGCCAGTAAAGGTACTGGGAAAGGTACTGGGAAAGGTGCTGGGAAAGGTGGTCGACGGCCCAAGTTCAAGCTCCATGCCTTGGCTCTCTACACAAAGTTAGAAGATCAATTGTTGCCTCTTTCATTCACCGATCAGAAAATTGGGAAGCGGAAACTACACTTTTTCTCGTATGGCGAGCCAAATTCCTATCCTGCCGAGTTCAGGTTCTACCAAAAACGCCTCTACTACTGGCCCACTTACAAGCGAGAGGCCGTGGGTTTCTATAATGGGGGGTTGTGCTTTGGGGACTCGGTGAAACCAGTGGTTTTGAAAACGGATAAAGAGGGAAGAGTTACCAACCAAGCTTTCTTTTCCTGTGTATTCTTTGATGATGCTACAAGTTGGATCCGCATTGGCGATATGTATCGGGACTTTGGCCGGTGTTATCCTATCGAGGTGTACCTCTACCGGCTCAACCGGAAAACAGATTTACCTATGAAGCCGTATCGGAACACGAACAGGTGGACTTGAGTGTTTTTAGAGGTTAACTATTGTTATGAGAGTACTCACGGTGGAATTGGTTGGAGTGATGAACGAATTGGTTTGAGTGACGGTGGAACTGAGTTTACCAATACTGGGCCAATTTCTGGCACTCTTCCTACCGCACAGTCCCTTGCTAAGCCAGAGTCCACCAGTACTTAAATGACCCTTTACCAAAAGTCTAGCGGTTTCAGTACCATCAATCAACCCACTTCTTCCTCCATATATGGTTAGCAGACCACTTTTCAGTCAGGTAAAGTGGGCCTTTTTCACAGAGGGTATTCGTCTTCCACATTTCCACTTGAGAGGAGTATCACATGCACACTCTACTTTTCCGAGTTCACTGGGTCTTTTGAAGGTATAATTATTATCGGTGTTCTTTACTTGTTGATGAATATTTTGGTCCCGGTATGTTGACTGCCCAATTTTTGATTTTGACTGCCCAACTTTTTGAACTTGACTGTCCAACTTTTTGAACTTGACTGCCCAACTTTTTGATTTTGACTGCCCAAATTTTGAACTTGATTTGCATTTGCTAGGCTTCGGTGGATACTCGTCATTGGTATTTCGTAGTGAAAATAAATATCCTCAGAAATTCAAAACCACCACAGAAAACTAATAAATGGATATTCAAAAACCACCACAAAATAAAAAAATACTAATTACTAGGGATTCCTCGTTCAGAAGCAATAATTCCAATGCTTTATTTCCACCAAGACGGAGTGCATAGATTTCCCATACCTTTAGGCTGAGGTCAACTCGTTTCCTCCGTCACTGTAGCACGCATGTGGCCCAGAATGTCTAAGGGCATCACACACCTGTTACTGCCTCAAAAATCAGTTGAATTCAATCAAGAGTCCCTTTAAGAAGTTCTTTTCAGCTAAAAGCTAATGAACGCATTTAAAGGTTAAAGTCTCATTAGTTATGCCAATTATGCAGGCAAATCACTCCACCAACTAAGAACGGTCATGCACCACACAAGCCCTCCAGCTGTCCCTTATCCAAGTACGGGAACAAAACTTGTGATAGTGCTGGACAAAGTAGGTTCAAACCATCTATGAGTCGATCCCTGTCTGAGATAAAAGTCTTATAGGAGAGCAAAGAAGTGTTTATTGCAGTGTAGTACAACATGGCAGTAAAGTGTATGTAGTAAGGTGTATGTAGTAAGGTGTATGTAGTAAGGTGTATGTAGTAAGGTGTATGTAGTAAGGTGTAGTGGGTAGTACTCTCCTATAATGATATTCTCGTCCATTCTTATACGCTCCAGCTTTTCTCCCTCTTCAGTCTCTTACTGACATTGTCTTCTCCAAGACATGCCCAAAGATTAGACGAGAGCTAGACGAGAGCTAGACGAGCACTCAGAGTTTCGCCTCTCTTCAACAATACTCTTCATTGTTTCATCTGTATACAGTCACATGAACTTGCAGTACACCTGCGTGTACTGATTCCTCAAGTTCAACACGAACGATACCTCTATGGGTAGTGTGTCTACCCATGGTGGGTCTAACAATAGTAGTATAGTATTATTGTGGTATAGTATAGTATTATTGTGGTATAGTATAGTATTATTGTGGTATAGTATTATTGTGGTATAGTATAGTATTATTGTGGTATAGTATTATTGTGGTATAGTATTATTGTGGTATAGTATTATTGTGGTATAGTATGGTATTATTGTGTAGTGGGTAGTAAGGTGTAGTGGGTAGTGGTACATTCTGTAGTGTGGTGATAGAGTATACAATAGAATAAGATAGTGTTGGGGAATGTAGTAGTATACAGTATTTACCTAGTTATCTTTAATTACGATAGAGTCGTTATTTGCATGGACTATAGATTACATAGACCAGTCTTTTAGTCTTTCTATTTCAGTAGTCTAGTCTAGTCTAGTCTAGTTTAGTCCCACTTAGGTTTAAGCCAAGTATAGAGTCTGGTCATATAGTAAAACAGTCTATTGTTGTGGTTCAGTGTTACTCTAGTCTTATGGATGGAGTGTTATGGAGCTCTAGTTTAGTCTGGTTCTGTAGTTATGGTCTATATTTTAATTATTTCTGCTGTATTTCAGATTTTTCTACTCTATTTCAGATTTTTCGGCTCTACTTCAGTTCTTTCTGCTCTATTTCAGATTTTTCAGCTCTACTTCAGTTATTTCTTAAAATCAGAATAAAATTGATTAGATTAATCGAATATGTTTTAGGTATATGTTTTAATACTCATAATTATAAAATATGAGTTAATTAATTAGTATCCTACTTAAGTTAATCAGAATTGGAAGATGCCGTATATCCGTAGGTTGACAAAAAGACCCTATGCAGCCGAAGGCGGGCATATTATAAGATATAATTTATGTGTGTGTGATACCTAACCGCCCTAGTATTAATTGATTATATTAATATTTAAGATCAAGTATTTATCTTTTAAAGATTAAGATGAGTATTTATTTTTAATGAGGATAATGATTATGATTATTTATTTATACAATCCTCATATCAAAGTGTGACAGATTTCTAAGTTTTGATTAATTTTATATAAAAATGATTTAATAAAAAATGGAGCTATTTTATATTTAATTTTGATGAATATATCAAGGATGATAACAAATTCTTAATTAATGACTCTTCTTTATCTAGTGTAGATAATACAAAAGAATTGGATCATAAATATGATCTATTTAACTATTGTATTTATAGACAATAATTTTATCTATGATTTTTAAATATAAATCAATTTCTAACAACGACTTCTGCTCTATTTCAGATTTTTCGGCTCTACTTCAGTTCTTTCTACTCTATTTCAGATTTTTCAGCTCTACTTCACTTATTTCGGCTCTATTTCAGTATCTGATCATCTTCGATCTGACTTTCTCTTGTAACGTCTTATGTAGTCTCTTGCATTCACGTAATGTAGCACCTACTCGAGAATCGACCTAGTAGTTGTATTCTATACTCTCCGTTAAAAGTCTTATACTAGGGTCCAATATCAGCGACGAACAAATGGATACTTTCGAAACATACATCAATGAATTAAGGTCCAACTCTAAGCATGGTATCCTTTCGCGTGAATCTTATGAGATACTCATTGAGGCATACGGTAAGAGAAATGCTCTAGACCGTGTGGAAAAAGTGATCAAGGAGATGAGAGCTCATCTGATCGAGCCATCTTTTGACGGTGGTTGGACCTTCACTTGTTTCATCAGTGGTTGGACCTTGACCTGAATGATCGATGGTTGGACCTCTAACACTCGTCTAATGTGCCATACGTTGCATACTATTCTCTTGTAGTCCGGACCTTACATTACTTACCTCTGATATTTTGGATATCTGGTTACTTCCTCTATTTGATCTATGTAACCAATATTTTCTATCACCAAAACATTTAAAGCCTATATGAATACAGTAAGGGTAGTATCATAGACTGACATGGAAGTGTACATTAGTGTGGTGTGGAGTGAGTGTCATAGAGTCTGATAGTGTTCAGTATCATTTAGCAGTCAGTAGCATAGAGTAATTGGTAGCATAGAGTAATTGGTTGCATAGACTAGGCTAGAGTAGATCTGTTGCCTGTATACTCTGAAAGAGAAGAGACTGATAGATAACTAGACTGATAGATAACTAGACTGATATAGCTAGACAAATACATAACTAGACTGATAGATAACTAGACTGATAGATAACTAGACTGATAGATATTGCCACGTAGTAGCCGTTTTGGAAACGTAAGTACTTATTCTGGTACTAAAATCCGTACCACAGTAAAAAACAATTGAAAAAAACTCTCGAGTGCTGGAAGCTTGTTCCAGTTGTACTTCAATATCTCCTCAGCTGGGCTCAATGTGTCTAGGTACTGCAAGCAGAAAGTCAAGGACCTGGAAAGAAGCTGAACCATCAACTCAAGCAGTCTCACAAGGTTTTGGTTCCATTTTTTGCCCACTACTTATGTTACTTTTTCTTGGTAAATCAATACCCAGGGTTATCAGTTATCTTAAGCCGCAGGCACGTTTCCTGGTGAAACAACTTTCAGCTTATTGTAATCAAGCCAAAACTATCCATCCATGTGTTAAGCCATGTTGTTCCCTCAAACAACTACTTTATCTATGGTTTTTTTGTCTGGGCTCAAATCTGGCATACCGGGGAAAATGTATCACGAGCCAGATTCCCACATATTCAGTGAGCTTCTTTTTTCCTTTTTTTTTTGGAACCAGAAAATGTCTGTTTTACAAATATTATTGATTTTCAATAAAAAATGTCTGTTTTACAAATATCTACTACTGTCTACTGTCTACTGTCTACTTTCTACTTTCTACTGTCTACTGTCTACTGTCTACTGTCCCTACTATCTACTTATGTCCACTATTACAAATTACTGTCCCTCCCATCTGTATACTGTCCATTCCTTTTTCTAAGGTCTACTGTCCACTGTCCACCTACTTCTGGTGGATAGACGATGGACCACCAGTACTGACTTCTATTTGAGTCGACTAAACTTCACATACTCACTGACCCTCCTGTCCAATTCTCCCTTTTCTGTCCCAAAAATCCTGCACTTCAAGTGTCCAGCCGTACACCCCAATTCCAGTCTCCGCTTTAACCATTTCCAGTCTCCGCTTTAACCATTTCCAGTCTCCGCTTTAACCATTTCCAGTCTCCGCTTTAACCAATTCCAGCCCCTTAATCCTCTAGATATCATACCTTTCCATGACCTCTTCTACGCCCAATAAAAGTCCATCTGCTCTCGTCCTCCTCTTGCTCAGCACAACAACTTGCGCAAGCCAGAGTCGTCACAGGTACACTGGGTCAGTTTAAGACCCCTTATAAAAAAAGTCTGTGCTTTACAAATATTATTGATTTCCAATAAAAAAGTCTGTGCTTTACAAATATCATTGCTTTCCAATAAGACCTTGACGTCATGGTCCAAGTCTTGATTGGTAGATGTTTTCGTCACCACGGCATCCAAGAATAAAAGCCTCTTTTTGGCCGTGAAGTAGTTGCCACACTCCACCAAATGCTGCTTGTACAACTCAATGGATCCCTCTGTGTTAAACACCTCCTTTGCCCGGGCCAAGTTGTCGGTGATGCAGAGCTTGAGGTTGTTCTCCGCCTCGGGGTCCTGCCCTGGGTCCTCCTTTCCAAAAACCAAGTCCAAGGTACTTGATGGCTTCGTCGTTGTTGTACCTTATGAAGTTGAAGATTGCAACATTGTTGTATACTCCCAAAGGAGGCTCCTCTGGCCGATCTGTTGCCTAGACTCAATGGCTTTTTGTAAGTAGTTTAATGACTGGGACAAGTCACGTGGCTCGTATAGTTTAAAGTCAAGAATGTATTCAACGCAATGTGCTCCTTATTCAAGTAAGCCTCGGTTTTTGGCTTTCGTCTTGTTGGCCACTGCTGACTCTGTTGTTGGCCACTGCTGACTCTGTTGTTGGCCACTGCTGACTCTGTTGTTGGCCACTGCTGACTCTGTTGTTGGCCACTGCTGACTCTGTTGTTGGCCACTGCTGACTCTGTTGTTGGCCACTGCTGACTCTGTTGTTGAACAAGCTGACTCTGTTGTTGAACAAGCGGATATACCACTCCAAGATCGGAATTGCCTGTTCCTGCCATGTTTTGGACGTACTCTACAGGTACAAGACATTCCGTCAATTCCTTTAAGTTCCAGCAACATATTTGATGGGTCATTAATGGACGACCATAGTCCCCCCAGAACCCAATAACTATGATTTCTCGTAAGGTGCCGAAAGGGCCAAAAGTTGGTTCAACATCCGAGACCTAGTCAGCATAGTTTAGGCATAGTTTATGGTTAAGCATACAACGGTATCTGAAGAACTTCGTTGTCGAATTGGATCCCGCTAGTAAAACTTTCATATCTCGAGAGAATGTAAACTCAGCCCTACTTTTGATTTCGTCACTAGTCTAAAACATTTTGTGCCTGCACTTTTTGTGAAGTATGAGTCGTGATTCTGTGTTATCCCTGGATAATTGTTTTTTGCACAGCTGGCACCCAGCAGCCATTTTGCACCCAGCAGACCAGGCTTCAAAGGGCCGAGTGCCAAATGCAGAGTGCCAAAGGACGAATGTCGAAATCTAAGGCTCATACTCCCAAGTAAGAGGCCCACAAGGCTTAAAGGGCTCAAAAGCAGAATGTTCCTTTTCATATTGACAACACAGCTCTAAACACGTATTAACTCAGCGGCACGATCAAACAATCTCTCAAGTCCATTTTCACAAATTGGATGAATGCAGGTATGTCACGAGCAGACGAGGAGTGGTTCAACTTGATTCCTTGCTTCATGCTTAGTTTGCGTAGAAACGGTATAATTCTCTTTGTTTTTGCTTTGTCCAATTCCTTATACAAAAGGCGGATCCCCAACCGCACTGTTCTAGTGAGAGACAGTATCAGTGTGTTTAAATAGTGATATAGAGAGCTTATAACAGCAAACGTGCACCAAGACCAAGACCAAGACCAAGACCATGACCAAGACCATGACAGACTAGCGTCTAAGTAAATCTGCAACCAGAGAAGAGTACAGTTGTGGGTATCAAGTGCGGCAAATGATTATAGTGAGTTCTGGATTTTCTTTGAACCATTTGGACTCTATGAAAGTATGATTGTTTCGTCACCATTTGGACTCTAAGAATGTAGGATTGTTTCGTCACCATTTGGACTCTAAGAATGTATGATTTTCTAGTCACCATTTGGTGTTTTTTGAAAGAGGTGGAGTAATCGAGAGCACTTAACTCATTTGAGAAGGAATTGGTATACCACCTAAGACATCCGTAGACCAGTGTAGACAAAATTAATGCATCAGATTCACTCAATCTTCAAACTCAACCCCCGTAGACCTATCCTGCACAAGAGCAAGCAGAAATACTTCCCGATTTATACTTCCCGTAGGTGAGTTTGATGGGCACTTTGGAGAACCACCTTTTTGAGGCTAGTTGAGGTTATATTAACTCTTTGGTATATTAATTGCATCATACCTTTATCGCTAAATTTGCTGTTCATAGTTTTATTCCCATCTAAGAAATCAAGGTTCACGTATTGAAATCCATACAATACCCCAGATTTTATATTGCAAATATATAAACACAGAAATACATAAACACAGAAATACATAAACAAAGAAATACATAAATACAGAATTTTATTATACAAATACATAACACAGAAATACTTTCACACAGAAATACATTCACACATATATTCCATATACTTTCACTATCAACACTTATACAAGCTTTGCTTTCATACTTTTTTTTCATCTAAGAAATTTTCAGCTTATATTTTAGTATATTAATATACAGGTATGCCAGTTTTACCTTACTAAATCAAAGTCTGAAACGACGGGGCCACCGTCCCTCTTATACATTTTGTTGTCTAAGATCTGCACAGTCTTATTGTTCAGGGTCTACACAGTCTTATTGTCTTTCAGTGGCCTGTACACAACACATCCACGATTACCTTCCTTCGTACGTACCACTACAATTCACCATTACTACTATGAACTACTGTGTACTACTGTATACTACTACGAACTACTGTATACTACTGTATACTACTGTATACTACTATGAACTACTGTGAACTACTGTATACTACTGTATACTACTATGAACTACTGTATACGACTGTATACTACTATGAACTACTGTATACTACTATGAACTACTGTATACTACTATGACCTACTGTATACTACTATGAACTACTGTATACTACTATGAACTACTCTGTACTACTATGAACTACTGTATACTACTGTTAACCATCACTAAACTACGAACTACTGTATACTACTATGTGTAAAGAAGATAACGCCAGATCCGCAGTGACGGTTGCGGCACCAGGAGGACCTGTGATTAACCAGGGAGTAATATCCAGTGGATGACTCATACTATAAGATATTGACCTCATAGTCTCAAGATATGTAAACACTCTAGGGGAAGTGTTTGCTTCAGGAGTAGGAGACGGAGAGTGGTCAGTGCTCATTGAAGTATTATCAATACGAGATTTTTTGGTGGGTCTGGTTCTTGGAGGCATCTTGGTATCCCTCCGGGCAGTTGATATTCGATTTTCAAATACTAACAATAAATGGGGGCAAAGTCCTCTTTATATATTTGGAGATTCTTCCTTCATCACGGCATTCATTGTAACCACAATTGATTGCCGCAGGAAAACAGATGGCTGGCTAACCAGCAACCCGTGGTTATCAGAGTGAGCTCTTTTCATTGCTAGTTTTCAACACTATGAACTACTGTATACTACTATGAACTACTATGAACTACTGTATACTACTATGAACTACTGTATACTACTATGAATTACTCTGTACTACTATGAACTACTATGAACTACTATGAACTACTATGAACTACTACGAACTACTGTATACTACTATGAATTACTCTGAACTACTATGAACTACATACTTCATCGTACGTCTACTTTGTACTACTACACTACTACTTTACTGATGTACAAACTGACTCCAAATACTACAACAATACGACGGTCAAGCCAAACTCCTTCCACATTTGTGGCAATACCAAACTCAATCAATACAAACAAAAAGAGCCAAATCCACTTTAAGATTGTCATTGAAAAGCACAATGAGCAGCAAGGGAACGAAACATAGATATACCGTGTTGTGTCGCATTCACTGGTTTGTTTACTGTTTCTACTATCATTTTATCATACCTATGACCATGTAGATTATAAGATTCTTACATTAATCTTATATTTGTTTTTCCTAATTTTCTGGGTCGAAATACGATCTCGAGGCAAAACTGTGCCACAGTGTGAAGAGATAGAGAACATCATTTGGGCATTGCAAGTATACAAACTCTCCAACTTCGCATGATCAAAACTCTTTGTAAAGTTTACATTGTTAAGTGGATAAGTCAATTAGACTACTACACTACTACACTACTACACTGCTACACTGCTACACTGCTACACTACTACACTACTACACTGCTACACTACTACACTGCTACTGTAGGAGGGATCAAATATTCATGGAGAGTAGACTGCTATCACATACCCTCGACGTCCAGTCTGACACCATAGACAACATTAATTTGGTCATTCGAAACAAGCGTATCCACACGAACAAAGAGTAAACAATTGGGCCAGAAGGTTGTCTGACTATAACATTCAAAAGAATCCAGCGTCCACGTGGTACTTGGATTGAGAGAGGAATTCACACACGGTAAGACCATCTTCCACCACTACCACACTACTCATAAAGATATAGTGCAGAATCGGATTGATACAGAAGTCAGAGCAGAACCCAGAACAGAATCAGACACAAACAGTGACAACTCATCATTATATCTTTTCACCTAATTGACTTCAGATCATCCAAATGAGTACAGAAGACTTAGAGTATTGTCAAAGAACCATCCGGTTGATAGAATCATCACTGGCATGTACCCAAAATAATTCACGAGCACCCGAACCCAGGAGCCTTTTTCAATGCGATTGAATATGAAGATCCCAGTTGATGTTGATGTGGCTGTTCTTGTGGTTCTGGTTCTGGTTCTTGTGGTTCTGGGTCTGGTTCTGGGTCTGGTTCTGGTTCGTGACCACTTAGTGACCACTTCGTGCTTCGACTCAGAGAGTCAATCGCATTTCTTTGTGAATCTGGAACATCCGATGGTAGGCTGTGACCCTGAACCGGCTGCTTCGGCACTGCTGACCCTACATAAGGTCCTATTCAGAGTCATCAGGACCTATTTCCAGTTCATCTCCAGAGTCTTCCAGCTTAACATCATCTTTTATCTCCGACGCTTTTGGCATATCAATTTCCATCCCCATAAACACAGAAGAAGGGTTTGAAATGTTTTTGCTGTTAGATCCAAAAAATCCAGAAGACGCCGAAAACGAGTTATCCTAAACTTGCATCTCCGTCGTTACAGCCCAGAAACCATCTTTGTCATTAGAACCAAAAGATAATCCCTTCCAGACCCTTGAAGAAGGGTGGGACACATTCAACGTCTGGTCGTTCGCATCGTCCCGCTTCTCGTTCAGAAATTGTCGAAATAGGTGTTCCATAGCTTCTTCGGAAGTCAAAAGGTAGAGCTTTGCAGTACGACATTCAACATCATGATATGGGGCGTCCTGCTGCCTGCGGAAAAATTCCACAGCTGAGCGAGGGTACTTGCAAGTACCAACCCTGAGATACCGTATCTGTTTGTCAGTATCCAACTCTATTCCAATGGGCTGCCCTTGGCCGGGCTTGGCCAACGCCAAAAACTTCCCTACCTTCACAAGCACCCGTGTTTCTTTGCCGGTTCCAGTGACTGCGTTTCCATTGATCAACCTGAAAATGGGCACCTTGGCGGTGGAAGAGCTATGCGTGAGATAGTCATACGGCTTGAACCCATACGCGCTCATGGCCACGAACCCGCCTTGGTGCCACATGTATAATGCCCTTTCGGTGTTATCGGTGTCTGTAGTAGTGGCAAGGGCAAAGTCGGCCACAAGAGTCAATGCCAGGAGGAAATATGATATTTTCATGATGATGGGGTTGGGTTAGAAAAACCCGGTTATTTTATGGGCCCAAATTTGTTGGAAAAAAAATGTGTGACTCGACATTGTTTCCATTGATCCTCTGTCTCTGGTGCATGACTCTGGTGAACAAGTCCATGGTCATTCGTAGCTGAAGATAGGTATAGGCGGTCACGGCAAATTCAAACAATTCAACGTTTCAGACCTTTCAGGTAAATGTCCATTCTAGGAGTTCGTGCATTTTTTTCGTTTTTCCGGGTCACACATGTGACTTTGGGTCATTATTTCCCAATTTGGCCAATCCTATAATGGTCATTCTCACCACGAATATATCCAATTTTCATCAGTCCAATCCAATTTCTAAAGAATACCCGTATAACTTTTTATCACAGCACTCATGAATTAGCCATCTCTAGGATGTTCCTGTATCTGAATACCATCAATTCATTGGGGGCTTTTCGTTGGAAACAAGGGACAGGACTCATACCCGTTCAAGTTTCATGCTAAAGCAGGTCTTGACCATTGTTCACTTAGGAAATCAGCTGTTAACTTTGAGTCCATTAGACTAACTGTGGACTGTGGACAAAGACAGGTCACTGTAGACTGTAGGCATTAGATTGTGGACTGACTGTAGACTGTAAAGTTAAAGTAGAGTCACTGCATATCCCCCTCCATTTGTCTTGTCATTCCCAATTCTCATTATTTTCGGATACCGTACCACCCAATGTGACCACCCAATGTGACCACCCAATACAACCACCCAATGTGACCACGCAATACAACCACGCAATACAACCACCCAATGTGACCACCCAATGTGACCACGCAATACAACCACCCAATGTGACCACCCAATGTGACCACCCAATACAACCACCCAATACAACCACCCAAATGCGCACCAGCATCAAACTTCACATACTTCAGGCTCGCATCACTTGCAATCTCACATCCACCACCTGATATAGTGTTTTCAAAACTATTCAGACCAGCGAAGCAAAATGGTTCAAACCACACTAGCAAAAGAAAATAAACCAATCATTCAGAAAGTTTCGTACCCCTCACAAGTTGTTGTGAACAGGATAACAAGGAAACCGGTTCAGTTGCGTCAGTTTTGACCCTTGATTGGTGCTGACCCTTGATTGGTGCTCACCCTTGATTGGTGCTGCAAGACTCCCAAATGTAGTACATATGAGGCAAACCTCCAGATTTAACTTTCAGAATATGAATACTAATGAAAGTTGGTATGAAATATGACGTCATTAGGTTTGAAACATTGTGAGACGTGTACGAAACTTTTTGAGTTATTGGTTTGTATAATTTTGCTAGGGTGGTTCGAAACGTTTCGGTGCGCCGGTTGTATAGTTTTGAAAAACACCGTATTTTGGCCAACGCGCGCACTGAGCAAGTAATGAACCACCATTGCATTGTGAGTGGTGAATCAATCAATGAAAAAAAAGAAAAAGGAAAATGGACAATGGAATTACGGAATTAAGGAATTCTTGTATTTATATGACGGTCAATGACCCGCTCCATCTAATCCGTTATATTTATGTTTTTTTATACACTGCGGCGGAAATGTTCAACTCAATACCATCATATGAGAACAACCTTAGAAGAGTAGTATAGTACAGTAGTACAGTATAGTATAGTACAGTAGTACAGTATAGTATAGTACAGTAGTACAGTATAGTATAGTACAGTAGTACAGTATAGTATAGTACAGTACAGTAGTACAGACACAAAATTCTCCAGGATGGCAATGTTTGAGCCTGTGTTAAACTCCTTCGACTGAGACAAAGACAAAAGGTTCATCGATACAGATATCTCTTGGTCTGACTGACCATTAGACTCCACTTTGGTATTTTTACCATTCTCATGTACACGTTTCCCATCCGACCAATTTAACTGTCCATCTGACTTGTCTTCTCCACCAGGCGTAGTATCACGACCACCAACATTGTCGTCGTTGATATGATTTTTGTCAAATAATGTGCCTTTTTGACCAGACACGTTACCACGATCACCATCATCCGCAGATTCCTTAAAATCGTTGGTATTCGGCTTCTTATTAAGTGCACCCGCATTATTAGTGTGACCTTTAGTTAGACCTGCTCTAGCTCCATACTGCTGTACTGTACTGCCGGTTACGAGCCCGCGCCCTCACTTCTCAACCAGAGGTATATCGACTGTCTGTACCAGTACTGCACACTATTACTAGTCACTATTACTAGTCACTATTACTAGTCACTATTACTAGTCACTATTAGTAGTCACTATTGATACTGCACACTATCACTAGTCACTATTACTAGTCACTATTAGTACTGCACACTAGCACTAGTCACTACAGTGTTTCAATACTATTCAAACCAGCGCGCAAAATGGTTCAAACCACACTAGGAAACTTAACCAAACCAATAATTCAAAAAGTTACTGTTTTTAATATTTAATAGAAACTGCACATAAACACTTTATTTCGAATCTTTGAATCTTGGCATCTCATTAGTGGAGGGATATCTATAAAATTATTAAATAAATAATATATGAGGTATTAAATTATAGACAATTAGTAAGTGGGTTTGACAATAATCAACTTTTAATGAACATGTAACAATGCACTAATTTTATATATGTTGGGAAAAGGTAATATGACGCCCTCAATCGGCCGAAGTATTGAAACTGTTAGATGCTATATTATCAGATGAAATCTCTAATCTATGGTTAAAGCTATACTGCTTAAAGTTCAATTTCCAATCGTAATCTAATTAATTTAAATCATGTTGATATAATTAGATATTATAATTCTGTATTAAGATCTATTTATAATCATTATTCTGTTTGTCAGAATATTATGGGTTTTTAGTTTCACTATTCAAGTAATATAGAATTAGCATTTAATTCAGTATAATAATAAATTTCTTATATAAAATAAAAATAAAATAAAAATTTTATAGGTATTTCTTTGCCCGCCTTCGGCGGGATATTAAGTACAACATTTGCTATATTAATTATTTAGTCTTTCAATTCTTGACATCGGTTTATATATCATCTAATGTAATTTAAGAATTTAAATTTGAACTTCAAGTTAAAAATAGTTTAAATAATCATAAACTTAATGATGCATTGAACTCAATTAAATTTTATTTAAATGATTCTTTTATTAGGTTTCTATCTACTGTATATTTGATATTCTCTAATTCGTTAAAAATAGTAATATTGTAATTATTTAGTATAATAGGCTATTAAATTAAGTTAAAATAAATTATCAAGACCAGCATGAAGTTCTCTCATTTATCATTTATTATCATTCATAATTTTTTTTATAGTAATTTCGTATTTTCTAAGGTTATAGCTATTTTATTATATTCTGGATTCATCTTACGAAATATTAAAAGTCTTATAATATTGTGGGATATATATTGATATTATAGCTGTGAAAACACCTTTAGCACCAGTACATACTTGATTACCTGTTGTTCATTCAGAATCTCCTTTAGCTGGATCTATATTATTAGCTGGAGTTATATTAAAATTAGCTGTTTATGCAATTATAAGATTAATATTACCTACATTATCTGATGCAGCTGTTTTATATACTCCATTAGCTTATGTTTTATGTGTTATTACTGTTATTTANTATTATATATATCATTTTTACCTTAATTTTTTTTCATTTACCTTTATCATTTTTTATATATAACATTTTTTCTATTTTTAAATTACATCTGTTGGTTATTGAAGGAATCAGATTGATACTTGTCCTCAAGTATCCTCCTCCCTAGAGACTTCTGTTTCTATCTCGTTTTTTCAGTCATAGGTACGAAACTTTTTGAACTGGTTGTTTAATTTGCAAGTGTAGTTTGAAACCTTTTGAACTGGTTTGAATAGTTTGAAAACCACTGTATACAGTATAGACTATAGTATAGTATAGAGTAGAGTATACAGTTAAATTAGTAGAGTGGAGTATAGTATACAGTAAAGTATACAGTTAAATTAGTAGAGTGGAGTATAGTATACAGTAGAGTATACAGTTAAATTAGTAGAGTGGAGTATAGTATGCAGTAGAGTATACAATTAATTTAAATCAGTAGAGTAGAGTATACGGTATCATCTAGAGTAGATTATATCTATGTTCAGATATTAATTTATAATAGAATATATCATATACTAGAGATATTTATATATCACATAATTATATTCTATTTAGATAAGATTTGGTATTATATTATAATTATCTCTAATTTTCTTATACTATAAATATCATAGTATTTTATGTTAATATAAAATACTTTATAAAATCATATACATATTGTAATATATATAAAAATTAAGCATTAAATATGAGATAGATGTTATCTTTGAATAATTTATATACCAAATAGGGACTATCTTATATATAAAATCC
>NKZC01000276.1:0-21520 GCA_002374385.1 Metschnikowia borealis
CATGGGCTTTTTCGGAGCCTCTTTCGGAAAGCTTTCCCTTTGAGGCATGATTTTAATCTAAATCCAATAGGCTTTTATTGGTGACTTAAATTTTTAGTATTCAATAAAAATTAAATTTGATTTCGAATGTTAGACTCTGTATTGGAGTTTAAGTTCTGGTTCAGATCTATATAGATTACTTAGCACACACCTAGTTTGAATTCAAGATTCTATGGCACCTACGGCTCACTGAACATGATTTACATCCATGTAAATTTTGCCACATAAATTGGCATAAATGAAGCTTTGAAATACATTTTTTCAAATGATTTTTAGCATCTTATACTTTCAGATAGACGCTATGCCAATTCGTACTCTTGGACTTTTTAATGAATGGGTTTGTTACAAAGTTTTAAAATCTCTGGTAGACGCTAGATTTCTTTTAGATTGTGAGACTTTTTGATAGACCCTTACAGATCATGATGTAAATTTACATTTCTAGACTCATTAATTGAGTTGATTTATCGTATACTGTAGCAGACTTTTATTTCT
The DNA here is from genome assembly GCA_002374385.1 of Metschnikowia borealis. Taxonomy (NCBI): domain Eukaryota; kingdom Fungi; phylum Ascomycota; class Pichiomycetes; order Serinales; family Metschnikowiaceae; genus Metschnikowia; species Metschnikowia borealis. Next base: position 532 of record NKZC01000276.1, read on the forward strand.
CGGAATATTCGAAAATGAAAGTTGTCCAAGCAAATTCAATAGTTCAATGCAAGCCATTTTTGGATAAATTTTTATCATAAGCTTCTCAAGTGAATTTTCAAGTGAATCCTAGAGTCGTGGCCGAACTATTCAAGATTGGGATTGTTCTTGCCTGCAGTCAGATCTATAATCGTGCGTGACCCAATAATTGTAGTGCGCCCCAGAAGTCAAACCACATTAACATTAAGGATATAACCACAGCACAAAATACGTTCTTACAAGAGATTAGCTTCAGGACTTCTTTGCCTTTTCCTTCTTTACTCAGTTCTATTACTATTGGCTGATCTCAGGTTTCGAGTGTATCCTAAAGGAAAGAAAATTATGTCTGTACCCTCAGTCTCCAAGGTGTACACGGATGCGCTAGCACTGAAACCACAAAGTTACTGGGACTACGAAAATATCAATATCAAATGGAACTCGCAAGAAAAATACGAGGTGGTGCGCAAATTGGGCCGTGGAAAATATTCGGAAGTTTTTTTGGGTACAGATTTGTCTTCCGGAGATAAAGTGGTGATTAAGGTCTTGAAGCCGGTCAAGAGGAAAAAAATTAAGCGGGAAATCTCTATTTTGAACAATCTTGTGGATGGCCCTAATATAGTGGCATTGTTGGATACAGTGCGGGAACCGCTGCTGAAGACTCCGGCGCTCATTTTTGAGAGTATCAATAACGTGGATTTCAGGACGTTATATCCTACTTTCACGGACTTAGACGTCCGATTCTATATGTTTGAGTTACTTAAGGCTTTAGACTATTCTCATTCCATGGGAATTATGCACCGAGATGTGAAACCCCACAATGTGATGATCGACCACTCTACCAAAACCTTGAGGTTGATTGACTGGGGATTGGCTGAGTACTACCACCCTGGCACGGAATATAATGTGCGCGTAGCCTCGCGTTATTTCAAGGGCCCGGAACTTTTGGTCGACTTCCGCTTGTACGACTACCTGCTTGACTTATGGTCATTTGGATGTATGCTCGCATCCACGGTGTTCAAAAAAGAACCATTTTTTCATGGCAAATCGAATATCGATCAATTGGTGCAAATTGTACGGGTATTGGGTTCCGATGACCTTCATAAGTATCTTCAGCGGTATAACCTCACATTGAGCGAGGAGTATGAAGACTTGGGCTACTACAGCCGGCGTCCATGGAAGAGATTCATCAACGAGAACAATGCCCATTTGGTGAGCGATGACTTTATCGATTTTATTGATCTCATCCTTAGGTATGATCATCAGGAAAGGTTGACAGCCAAGGAGGCTATGGCCCATGCTTACTTCGACCCTGTGAGACATTAAAGTGATATTATTGTTTTTAGTATGTCGCTCAATTGCTATGATGTTGTCACCAAATGCAAGGACTTGAAGTTCGAGCTTGCTTGGTGTTGTTCAAGACTCACTGGCTATGTTAACAGTTACTGACTTTCACCGGTGCTCTAATCCAATAATATGGTCATATAATGCATGCATTGTATTGTTTCTACTGGGCTACTCTGAGTCTCATGATCATTAGTTGGCTTCGGTCGCATGACTGTGAATGGACTAGTCTGAATCCCGTGATCATGAGCTGGCCTTATTCGTACAAATGGAGCTGACTTTGGCCGCCTTGCCAATCGTATCTGGCTTATTATGAATACTTGAGTTCATGGAACACCCTAATTTGTGATTTGATCATTGGTGGCACAATAGTCTTGAAGAGTAGGTAGACTTGATCGTAAATTATGCACGCGCAGAATTCCATCATCTTCTACCGTATGCACCCCCGCGAAACTTCCAAAATATATAAGTTGTGGAGCGCCAGGTTCTTGAACACTATAACAACACTTCAAATGTACACTTATTTCGACATCTCTGCAGGCGGCGAACCCAAAGGCCGAGTTGTGTTTAAATTATACGATGACGTCGTACCCAAGACTACGGAGAATTTCCGGTCTTTGTGTACCGGAGAAAAAGGAAATTCGTCTGGATCAAGCAAACCCCTTTCTTATAAGGGCAGCATCTTCCACCGTGTTATTAAAGACTTCATGTGCCAGGGAGGTGACTTCACACATGGTACTGGAATTGGCGGTGAGTCTATCTATGGCAACAAGTTTGAGGACGAGAACTTCAAATTGACCCATGACAAGCCTTTTTTGTTATCCATGGCCAATGCCGGGCCTAACACGAATGGGTCGCAATTCTTTATTACAACGGTACCTACGCCTCATTTGAATGGAAAACATGTTGTTTTTGGAGAAGTTGTGCAGGGCAAATCAATTGTGCGCCAACTTGAAAGGTGCGAAAAGGGTGCCAATGACAAGCCGGTCGTGGATTGGATTATCGAAAACTGTGGGGAATTGCCGGCAGATTACAAACCTACAGCCTCAGTAGTTGCTGATGACGGCACCGGGGATATATATGAACCTGTGAGTGCCGACGACGACAAGATCGACGAGTCAAAGCCAGAAACCATCTTCGAAGCTGCCAATTTCTTGAAGGATTTGGGAACAAAACTTCTTAAAGAGGGCAATTTCTCTAAATCGTACGAGAAGTACATTAAAGGTTACGAATTCTTGACAGACTTCAAACCGGAATCGTTGAGTGATGAGTTGACTAAGGAAAAGGCCAACTTGAGCATTTCTTTGAGCTTAAACGCATCGTTGGTTGCGTTAAAATTGAGAGACGGAAAGAAAGCCATCAAGGCTGCTGATGAAGCACTTTCATACCCTGAAATTGACGACAAACTCCGGGCCAAGGCTTGGTACAGAAAGGGTTCAGGGTATTTAATGGCAAAAGATGAGGACAACTCTGAAGAGGCTTTTAAGACTGCTTTGGAATATTCACCAAACGATGCTGCCGTTCTCAAGGGCTTGAAAGATGTGAAACAGTTGGCGAAGACCAGAAAGGAAAAACAGAAGAAAGCCATGTCCAAGATGTTCAGTTAATTCCCCAAATCCAGCAGATATGAGCACTTCTAGCTGGATGAAAGGAACGAAGAATGGCTTGGGTACTAATACTACTGTAAATATATCATAAAAGATTAGAAGTGTCAAGCTAGTAAGTTCGTGTAAACCCCCTCAAATAAAAAGTTCTTCATCACTTCAATTGACATACCCCATCTACAGAAATTGGCTGGCGCCGCCGGAACTCGCAGCTCCAGGATCTCCAATGGTGTACTAAGTTAAGAACTTCCACTCAAGACCTTGTTAGTATGATTCCAGCATTTCTAGTATATCCAATCCATTCTAATGGACTGGTAGCCAAAGAGGGTCATTGAAGTTCGAGACTTTTTGACCTGGTGTAGTAGGGTGCATGGGTGGTTTTTGTTGAACATGTGAGATGTCCTTGTTGAGAGTTGTAATATACACTCCCGTAATCTGGAACAGTTATCACGTTACTTTCAATAAGTCACGGAAGTGTGGGACTCCAGTGATCATCCTAAACGACTTATATTCTTATCTGTATCTAATATTATACTAAGAGATCCTTGTATCTTAACACCGTTGTTTCGATTATCTCTTATAAGGATATTCTCGTCCATTCTTATACGCTCCAGCTTTTCTCCCTCTTCAGTCTCTTACTGACATTGTCTTCTCCAATACAATGCCTAGACATTAGACGAGAGCTAGACGAGAGCTTAGACGAGCACTCAGAGAGGCTCCGCCTCTCTTCAACAATACTCTTCATTGTTTCATCTGTATGCAGTCACATGAACATGCAGTACACCTGCGTGTACTGATCCCTCAAGTTCAACAGTCCTGACCCGTGTATGCAGGACGATAATGCCTGCAGTACAGAGTAATTGGATGAAGGGACAAGTCTCATGAGGTTCCGAGGAATGTATATGTACAGACGGATAATACAAACCGGGTCTTGGTGTCAGGAGTCATAGGGTTTGACTTCAGGCAAGAGATTAACAAGTCCGGTACAGGAGAACGGAATTTATGGTGACGTGGTATATAAAGAGGGGATCTCGCTCATGGTAGAGGAGTATCGAAACAGAACACAAGACAGAGATTCTAGTTAATATACGTCGCACAAGTAAANACACAAGACAGAGATTCTAGTTAATATACGTCGCACAAGTAAAGAAGAAACAAGATAAGAAGAAACAAGATAAGCGTTCCAGTCTATGCAAGTCTTTATGGAAACTCTCAACAGTTTTTGCTTCGATTCCTTGTCGCAATCCAACAACTTTCCGGGCACTTCGCGCTGATTTTCTCACATCCAGTTCTGTTACAAACTCAAAGTCCCTAAACTGTAATCTCTAGACTTCATAGAAGTTTATATAAAGTCAGTACGTGCTAAATGACAGGCTTATTATATTTACTAGTCCTGGATAAAATACTAATCTTAGAGCAACATTAGTAATGAATATATGTATTCGTCACAGAATTACAAAGCTCAGTGATTTCTTAAAAGTTTTTAAAAGTTCTTAAATTATCGAGATTTTATCTATGAAAACGAAGCAAGATTAATGGAATATTGAGTGGAGGGAGTAGAGTCTTTTCACAGGTGCCTAGGCTATATGGAACATTTATGGTGCGATCAGGTATGTCATTGCTGTCGACTGTGACACTTGTGCTTCATTCGAGAGCACTCATCGTCGTCTGAAGGATTATATTCCCACTTTAACCACTGTATATCAAAAATTCCTTTAATTACCTTAACGAGGATACTGCATCTTGTATTTTCAAGTAAGTAGTTTCAGTAGTATTAGAACCTAGACAGTTATATAAAAGGATCAGCAAACAGCAGATAGTTAGGATGAAATACTCTTCTGTTTTACTCTGTTTTCCTCTGTTTTACTCTGTTTTACGGCTCTACTTTGAGTTCGATCCATCATAGGAGCAGAATTCGTACCATGTCCGGGTGTACATGCCGTGTAGTTGTGGATTTCGGAGATCTAGAGGCTTCTGACAAACCAAGCATTGTTCCTGCTCAACGAGTACCGTCGGACCTTACTCCAGAAGAAACGGAGCTGGAACAGGAGACTCAACAAATCTTGATAGTTATTTGAAACCTCTAGCAATCTTCAGCTAGAGTAGAAGAAAAGTTAATAAAGATTTAGTATTCCATATGTACGTAACGATTTTAACAATCAAAATCGTGACGTGTAAGACCCAAAACATTAGGTACCTTAATGTTGAATGTGTAAGATGTGTTGGAACATGGAATCAGTACATCTCTGATGTACTGCATGTTCCAGACTGCAGGTAAGCAGGACATATTAAACAGTAAATGGTAGGAATAGTATAAGGGTGGTCGACGCCCCACAGAAAAGGGGGAGGGCTGCAAAGGACAAGGAATAAGCGAAAGAGAAGAGAAGTTACTCTTATGAATCATAGAGCAAGGTCTGTCTGAGGACAGTGCGTTCAAGAGATTCTTAGTATAGTATAGATACAGACAAAAATTGAAATGACTGAGATAAATACCTAAGTTCCACAAATATAAGATATCATTGGGAACCAATGACATAATCGCTCCAGTCTAGGGACCCAAGAATGGTAAAGCTCAACAAGATGTGCTGACCCGTGTATGCAGGTAGTGTATTGCATGCAGTACAGAGGAATACAAGCCTCATACGTTTCGAGAAATGCATGAGTGCAGACTAGTATTATAACTGGGTCTTGACGTCAGGAGCTGTGATGCAGGACGAGGAGTTGGTATAGGAGATCTTCCGGTCCCAGAGCCTGCTTCTGACAAAGGTAGAGCAGCCCCAGAGAAATTTGATTGTGGATTTCCGCCCAATCACCAATGCCATGGCCCAGCATGCTCTCGGTGCAGGAACAGAAAACGTCGACTACTACCGGGGAAAATATACCGACGACAAAGAAACCAAGGCCAGCCCGTCACGAGCCCAGCATGTTGACAAGGTTTTCTTCAATATCGGCAACATCCACATGATGAGAGACTCGCTCAATAAGCTCACGCAGATTCTCAATGATCTAGATAACTTCAGATAATGAATTAACAAGTCAGATGCAGGAGAAAGAAGTCCAAGGTGCAAGGGTATATATAGAGGGGATCCTGCTCTTGGTTGAACGGTATCACTAGTGACCAGAATATCACAGATTTCCTAGTACAGAATAGTAGCACCATTAAAAACATAAGAATCAACAATGAGTACTATAGTTCCAAAGCTATTGGGGTTATTGGAGAATAATGACATGGCTGTCCCTGATTATTCGAGTAGGAATGGCAAAGTCTAACAGTTCCCAGTTCCCAGTTCCCAGTTCCCTATGCAGGCATTAAGCTGACGATGCTTAGGAACAAAAGTCTGAGACATTGATGCTGCACTAAGAAACACTTGGCATCCAAGCATCTGAGACGTTGGGATGAACTCCTTTATCGCGCAAAATGACGTCTTGTATGGCGTGACAAGAATAGCGCAACTGTGCTTGCTCTAGAGTGCCCTTGATGCAGCAGACTGCATGGAGGATAAACAGTACTGCACACCTGCTGCATGTTCCAAATTATTGTCTGCAAGGTTCAGAGACAATAGTGAGCTTTGCTTTTCCATAATTTCCAAATAGCTTGGAACAATAACGCGGCGAGAATAAACATGTCGATTTTTCCCCTTATGAGGTTATATGCAGATGTGTGGATGTGTGGTACGTAATTTGCTAAGAGAAGTTGACGCGCTATGTCCTGTTGATTGCTGTCAACAATGCATATAAAATTATACGGAAAAACCGCCATGGTGCCGTAACTTGCCAGGCGGGTTTCCGGAGAGGGCACTGTCTATTTTCTTTCATTTTCATGAACCATATATCCATATACCATTATATTCCTTCTAAAAACTAACAGAATTTGAACCCATACAACAATGGACTCTGATTCCAGCACACCCCAAAAAGGCTTCAGCCTGGGTTCTGACGCTAGCCACAATAGCAAAGAGCATGTCCCACCCACTGCTAGAACCCGCGTGGAGGGGCCCTCCGAAGCTCCACAGGTTGACTATTTCTCTAAAATTCAGCTAGAAAAACCCGTTCCTGAAAGAGAACATTTGGAAAACCCTGCCGCAGATCGTCCTTGTCCTGTACGCAGAATCACTACCACCGGTAGAGGGAAACTTCTTGCTGATGGCCGCCGCCAACTCAGAGAGAAAGATTGCTATGACAAACTTGGCTTTTCTTTCCCCACGCACAAGAAATGGATGATTCTTAGTGTAATTTTTGCCGTTCAAGTCTCCATGAATTTCAACACATCCATTTACCCCAACGCCATTCCGCTCATATCTGAGCACTGGGGAATTTCTCAACAAAAGGTGCGGGTATCACAGATGGTATTTCTTATCCTGTATGCTTTCGGATGTGAATTATGGGCACCATGGTCTGAGGAGTATGGAAGATGGCCCATCATGCAGGCTTCATTGTTCCTTGTGAACATTTGGCAAATTTTAGGTGGTCTTGCTCCCAACTTTGCCAGTGTGGTTATTGCCCGTGGGCTTGGTGGTTTTTCTTCTGCCGGGGGTTCCGTGACTTTGGGAATGACTGCTGATATGTGGGAAGCCAATGATCAAGGCTTCGCCGTAGCTTTTGTGGTTTTATCTTCCGTGGGAGGATCTGCATTGGGACCCATTTTCGGTGGTTTATGCCAAGACCATCTTTCGTGGAGGTGGAATTTTTGGATTCAACTTATTTTTGGAGGTGTAGTGCAAATCGCCCACTTTTTTTTGGTCTGTGAGACTAGATCTTCAATATTGGTGGATAGAGAAGCTAAGCGGCGTAGGATAGCCGGTGAAAGCGATAATATTTTCGGGCCAGGGGAAATCAATGGCAGGAGACTCTCTGTCAAGGAAGTCTTGGCCATTTGGAAACGTCCTTTCGTCATGTTTGCAACAGAACCTATTGTTTTGTGTCTTTCATTACTTTCAGGTTTCTCTGATGCCTTGATTTTTGTGTGTATGGAGTCTTTCTCCTTGGTATACAAGCAGTGGGGTTTTAGCGCTACCCAATGTGGTCTAGCTTTTGTTCCCATTGTCATTGGTTACTTCTTGGCATACGGCATCCATCTCCCTGACATTGCCAGACAAAGATACCTCATTAAAAGCCAGGGCGAGGAATCGCGTTTCGCAGAGAGAAGACTATTGCTTTTATTGTTTATTGCTCCATTGGAAGCCATTGGTTTGTTCGGTTTTGCCTGGACTTCCATGGGTCCAAGCTACAACCCTTGGATTGCACCAATGATCTTCACTGTCCTCATCGCTATTGCTAATTATAGTATCTACATGTCGACTATCGACTATATGGTTGCAGCTTACGGTCCTTACTCCGCATCTGCCACCGGAGGCAATGGTTTTGCACGTGACTTCCTAGCAGGTGTTTCAGCCATGTACGCTACGCCAATGTACAATAACATTGGCAAAAAGCATCATTTGCAGTGGGCCAGTACACTTCTTGGGTGTATTGCGATGTTAGTTGCGGCTCCCATTTACATTTTTTACTGGAAAGGTCCTGCTATTCGTGCTAGATCTAAGTTTGCGCAAACCTTGGCTGCAGACAAAAAAACTAATGCCGTTGATTCCGACGAGGAGGAAGAAATTGATATTGAAGGTAATTATATCCGTCTTAAAGAAAAGGATGCCCCTCAGGATACTGGTCTGCAAATGGCTTGAGTTGACTTCTGTCATTTATTTAACTCTCAATAACTTTACTGAACACTTCAACACCGTCGATTCTATTATTCGAAGCTTTAATACTTTAAATCAAATCATCTAAAGAACTAAAATTAAGGAAAAATCGCTATAAACATTAAAGTTTTGGCTGCTCATTATCATATAATTGTAGGCATGATGGATAGATTCTTTCTTTCAAGTGCGGTTATCTTTTAAAGATAATGTCATCTGAGTCTGAGTGCTTCGCATATACTTCAAACTCATCATATTGTTCCAATTTTATGGAGTAATTGATTGGAAAGACCCTCCTACTTATTTTTTGAAGTTTGCTTAAGAGAAGCGTTACACAAAGATATTTTCTAGGGGAGGAAAATTTTTACTTTTACGTTTGCTTCCGCTTTAATTATGTGAGCTATTTTGAGCATAGTCCAAGCTCTATACTATCATTTGAGGTTTTGTCTGAGATTAAGAATCTTGAGGTCTTAAAACCGGATAGGTGGTGTTTTCTGAAAGCGGAGGTTTGGTTGTCAAGAAAGTTTTCTTCCGAAACTTAATCTCTAATCATTGTTTCAAATCTTCTCGCCAGATATTTTTCAATTAATTGAGGCACTTTCCACACCCAAATAGTTACTTTGAAAAAGCTGTTCATTCAAATGCTACAAGGCAGAGTGGTTGAGATCAAGTCGCTACTAAATTATTTTGCTGTATTATATTACTTAGTTATAATAATTAGAATACTTCAATAGTGAAAAAGATTGATGCTCAATTATTTCTTCAATTTGTATTTCAGAATTGCATGTAGCTTTGAATACGCTGTTTTATATCTACAGTATTGTCTGTTGGTTGAGAGTCTATCGATGTCAACGAGTACCTAGCATGTACGGAGTCAAGGTACTTCGTATATGCATTGTATGCAGACTAGTGAAGTATTATATGTAGGTTACTAGTGGGGAAGAGTGTTTGTTGAACATGTGAGATGTGCTGACCCGTGTATGCAGGTAATGTGTTATCTGCAGTATATGGATCAAGGAGTGCAGACTAGTATTGTAACTGGGTCTTGGTTGTCGGGAGAAGTCATGTTTGACTTAAGACAATAGATTAACATTCCAGGTGCAGGAGGGATGAGTTCAAGGTTAAAAGGTTTATATAGGAGGGATTCCGCTCTAGGTTGAGCACTATCACGAGTAATCGGAATTTCACGGATATCCTATTACAGAATAGTAGCATAAATTATGGGCCTAGAGACCACTAGAGTCCAACAGTTTTCACCCACTTCGACACATGTCGCACTTCGGTCTTGTAAGGTACAACTTACATATCCCTGTATATCAATATATACTAAAACATAGGCTGAAAATCGAACCTGAATGATTTTCAGGAGCCGGTATTGATTGATTTCGTTTGCAATGATCGTGTTATCAATTTAAATCCCTTGAGACTCATTTTAGTCCGAGAGGGGGTATATGTAGTAGAAAATGCGTTCAAAGCACATGTCGACGTTTTACCCCATCGGGACATGGAGCCTTCTCTTTTTAAACTCACCGTTGGCTATCGATTTCAGAGTTGGGGAACCAAGCCCTTCTTCGAATCGATTTTCTCTTAAAAGAAGTTCAACTTGGATCAAAACTTGTATGAGTTCCAACTCTTCGAAGCGGTCTCTTAGGACATGATTCTTCCCCGGAGCAGACCGGGATTAAGTTTGATCAGTTGAAGTGAAGTGAACCGGATGCTATAAGAGAATCTTTGAAAAGAGCCTTCAATGCTTTAAAGCTTACCCTAAGTAGTCACTGACTAACATTTCTTTCCAAGTGAAGCATATTGTTGTTCAGGGTATTCTTTTATTGTAGCTAACCCCATATACATGCACTGGCGTCTTAAGTGACTCTAATAGCTTCAATCTAGAGACTAGGTTTTGCTTTGACTTCAAGAGCAAAGTGAGCCAGAAAGTAATGTAATATCAAAAATCTGATAAAGACTTGACACCCATGGTCAGATTTTTTTGGAATTATCAATTCCTCGTTTTTTTTGTTTTGTTTTTGGTTCCCGGAATCTTTCAATTCGTTCAAATCAAAAAAAAAGCATCAGATTTTGCATCTTTTTGCATGTTTCGAAAAAAAGGTGTTTCAAGCTGTTCTTGAATTTATCTGTTCAAGAAAGGGCTGCTTCATGTAGGAGTATTCAGAACATTATATAAGTTCTCTTTCGGATAATCAGTGTAAGCTTGCTATAGAAGAAGACTATCAAAGTGATTTGGCCTTATTAAGGTCGATTTTGTCTTTGGATGGCATACAGTATTTTTCAAAAGTATTCAAACCAGCGTGCCAAAATGTTTCAAACCACATTAGGAAACTTAAAGAAACCAATAATTCAAAAAGTCACTGTTTTTAATATTTAATAGAGACTTCACATAAACAGTTTATTTCGAATCTTTGATACTTAGCAATTTTTAAGTCATAAGTACGAACCGTTTTGAATTATTGCTTTGTTTAAGTTTTCTAGTGTGGTTTGAAACATTTTGCCGCGCTGGTTTGAAAAGTTTTGAAAAATACTGTATCACTCGCCTATTTTAAATTTCCCCAATTAATCATTTGCGATTCTGTCAAGAAGTTCGTAGCTTGAAAAATACCCAGATTTTAGTCTGATATGACACGTCCTTCCACCGTCAGAATCAAGTCCCCCGAAATAATTAATCCAATAGTCCTCATTTCATAATATCGACATTACCGAAATTGTTCTTTCAAGATACTGTTGAGCGTTCGCGCTCACCTCTGAATAGTTTGAAATTGTTATGACGTTAGCCTCCAATAATTCTCTCTAGTATGGTACTTCAGGGTTCATCTTAAACGACTTATATTCTTATCTGTATCTAATATTATACTAAGAGATCCTTGTATCTTAACCCCGTTGTTTCTTTAATCTCCTATAAGGATATTCTCGTCCATTCTTATATACTCCAGCTTTTCTCCCTCTTCAGTCTCTTACTGACATTGTCTTCTCCAAGACAATGCCTAGACATTAGACGAGAGCTAGACGAGAGCTAGACGAGTACTCTTCATTGTTTCATCTGTATGCAGTCACATGAACATGCAGTACACGCAGGTGTACTGATCCCTCAAGTTCAACAGATACAACTTGCCACGAGAGCACCGAAAACTTTTTGTTAAACGAATAAAAAAAAATTACACCCGTAAGATTCGGCCGTGTGTTCAAAGAAGTATACCGTGAAATTCAATTGAGGAGATGCTCTCACTTCTCGCGCGTGGGCTTGACGTTGTTGGAACATGTGACTTGTGTCAACCTGTGAGTTCGGGCAACTGTGAAACATGTTACCTGCAGGTCAACGACAACCCCAGACTTGAGATGTGGATAGATCCCACATACTTCAGAGATGCATAGTGCAGATGAAACAGGGGTATGTACACGATGAGAAAGTAATCTCCTCATGCACAGCCATTTACGAGACGTCGGTTTCGGATGTGGGAGTCCCCGGGATTAATTATATATAGAGAGAATTCAGCTCAGGTTTGAGCGGTATCCATAAGGATTAGAAGTCATTGACTACCTATTTTAAATAGAAACAAAGAGAGAAGACAATGTCTGATATGATTACCCAAGTCCCTCATTTGATAGAGCTATTGAAGTCCAATCATGTATCAGTCCCTCTGTACCAGAAAGTACATGCTAACGCGCAACAGACGTCAATCCCTACAAACATTTTTTCAATAGTTTAGCCGCTTAAATGCAGTCTATCTTGGATTTCATTCCTCGAGGTTTGTGCCTTAGGTAAAATTCACTTCGAATACGTATTCCCTCTAAGAATATGTACTCAGTTTATCTTCTTACTTAGTCATGAGGCACTACTCATCTGTCGAGCTCGAATTAACAAGGAAAAACTTCTTTCATGTTGTGTCTTTTCTCGAAAGAAATTTAATTTTAAATTATTAGAAGACGAGAATCTATTGCGGCAATTTGCGGATTTAACTTGCATATGATTCTCTGAGAAGAACACCTGTACATCTAGATAAGACACTTTCTCAATAGTAGCTATTAGCAAAATACTTCAAATTGTATATAGTGCAAGTAATTCCTACTTGTACCCCTGATCCAAGAAACGAGGAATTCTCTTACTGTGAAAAAGTAGCCTTGTTGTAACTGCGGATGAAAGGACGTTCGCCTGTCTCCGGATCCTCGGAACATTTTATTTCTTTTTTCATCCCCGGTCGCAACCGTCTTCGATCTCCTATTCTGTGGCTATGATGCACTCCTTGCTTCCACGGTCTGAAGAGTCTTCTGATAAAACTTCCAACCTGTTGACACTTTTCATCAACTTCTTCAGCATCCAAATAATTCAGTCTCTTTTTTTGATTTTGATTTTGAATTTCACTGAATATTATTCTTCCTCCTACGAAACATAGATCCTTCGGTTTCTGCCACAAAACCATGATGGTAAACGATGTTAATAACTCTGGAGTGTTCGGTACAGCAGAGTGCCCTCAGGCCGGTATGTTTAACCCTTGCAGAATCTCGTCGTCCAATACCTCGAACTACAGTGACGACAGCTTTGAAGCTATCGCCAACAACGGATTCTCGCTGTATGATTCTCAAAATAAGGATTCCTCTCCTTTTCTGCCCATAAACACATCATCGTCGTCGGTCACATCGGTGGAATTCTCCCCTTTACAGCCTCCCAAACAAGCTTTAGCAGGCACTGAACCTTTTGTGTCGAAGTTCTCAGCTCAAAGTGAGTTTCTATATTTCATAGACCCTGCGCCCGCTCGTCCGCCACAGTACGGGGACATGCCACCTGGAGGATGCCCGAGATTTCCGATATTTGATAAGGACTATGGTAACGAATCTTTGCCCTCATATTCACCTGCTGCATATAAAGTTGGAGTTTGCTCCCGAAAACAAGAGTGGCTTTCGCCGTATGAGGTCTCCCCCACTAGATCATGGAAGAATGTGATCATAGAGTTAAACTCGACCCAACTTAATGTTTACTCTATACCAAGCCAGTTGGATTCAATCCTCATGAATATTAGGATTAATGAGCATAATCAAAACAGGCCAACAGGTCCTCTCGTGGATTCTCGTCTTAATTCAGTTGTGACCACTGAGCTTGATATGGAGGTGCGCCGTGTATGTGATAAACTCAAACTTTTTGATCTCACAACTCCAATGAACATAGATCAACTGGAGCTTGATGTGTCGTTGAGAAGCAACTTCTCCTTGGCACTGGCTCATAAGGTTCTCAAGGTTTGCAAACAAAAGAAATTGCTACGCTCGTACTCCTTGCAATATGCGAAGATAGGCTTGGCTAACGACTATACCAAGAAACCGAATGTCTTGAGGCTTCGCTTGGAGAATGAGCAATTTCTTCTTTGTTTTGCATCAACCAAGGAGATGATCGAATGGAATCTTGCATTCTCCATCGGTAAGGACGTTTCTTTGGACTTAACTGAGAGAGAGATTCCAAAGTATAGAACAGTTCCAAGAAGAAGATCCACTTACCTTTCCAGAAATACCCCCTTTTTCAACGACGTGGTGACGCGGCGTATGAGATCCCGTTCCGAACCTTTAGTGGGAAGTTCAAGCAGTACTAGTTTGAGGGGTAAATTTTCCAAATTGAAGACCAAAATAGTGACTCCCACCGCCCTAAGTGGGTCTAAAGCGATCAAGGCGGCTCATGAAACAAATGAGTTAAGAAAGCCTCCCTCCATAGTATCAATGGGGGCACCTCAAAACTTTGATCGCCAACGTCAAAGATCTTCTTCAACTGTGAATTCTGCCACTTTTTGTATTAGCTCAGATGATGAATTTGTGAGTGAGGAATCGGAGGCGACTCATGTAAGAAATACTGCGGAAGACCTCGAAGATTTTTTACAAAACATAAGTGATATCCGTGGTTCTGATGAAGATGATGACTTTGAAAATGACTTTGATGAATTTCTTAGTCTGCGATTCAACGAGGAACCACTGAGTGAAAGAGACAACGGGGACGAAAAATGGGAACCTTCAGTGAAATTCGAAAGCCGCAGGCGGTATTTGAGAAATTGTGTGAAATGCATTAGGCCACTCGGGTTTGATGACAACTGGGTCAATAAGCTGCTTGTTAAACCAACGACTATGACGCCGTTGACAACTGTGTACGTCAGAAATCAATATCAGATGCATGACTCCAGCTATTCCTCTCTCAGTGACTTGGGCGAGGATTCCGCTGCGTCAACTGGCTCTATCAACATAAGGCGGAAATCAGGAGGGAATGATCCACTTTACAATCTTCCTGATACTTCTTTGGCAAGAATACCGCATCATAATTTGAAGGAGTACAGTGTTGGGCCGCACTCACTTATACCAAAAGTATTATGAATCAATCATAACTTCAAGTTCTATAAAATTATATACATGTAATGAACTGCTAACATCTCAACTATTTAACCTGTCCTTTAACTTTTCTCTAATCTTCAACTCAATAGCACGCTCCTCGAATGCTTTCATCATAATCTTGCTGACCTTATCATGAAACATGGAGGAAACGGTATTGTAAATAGGGTTCTTGAACCTATACTTTAAACTGAAATCAACTACAGTTGATAATTCATTAGTAAACCGGCTTTTCACTTCCCTGAACCTCCACTCATTGTGCAAATGTTCGAATAACAGGATTGTGGCAGATTCTGCGATGAGCAGTTCGTTTTCAATACACTTGAGCTTGCACACAAACTTTTCGTCATAATCATTCCAACCCACTCTCAAACCTGCTTCGGAAGGAAGTCCTGTTACCTCATCATATTGATTGACAAACGATTTCGTAACAAATGGAACGAACTCTTCATATTTCGAAACATCAGCCACTACATTATATAGTAGGTTGGACGGCACACTTATCTTTTTGGTTATCTTGTAAGTCTTCTCTTCACCATTAAAAGTTCCGAAGTTCAAAAAGGTTCTTTTTTGTATCGCATATATACGTGGTCTTACGGCTAACATGACTCAACAACTAGAGTGTACTTATGCTTGCATTCTCAAAGTGACTCGATGCAGGCATAAAAAATTCCAAAATCTTCCCTTTCATACAAAGCGCTTTCTATGTTTTAATTTACTATAATTTTCACTGATCGTTGATTGAATGATGTACAGATAATACTAATTAAGCACGAATGTAGACAGCTTGCTTAGAGTGCTTGACGATTGGCTTGATGACACCTTCACTCTCCAAATGTCTCAAAGCAACTCTGGCCATGGAACCACCAATCTTCAATCTGTCAACCAAGACAGAGACAGAGACGTACTTGAAACCTGGAACTTCCTTCATGATTCTGTCGTACTTCTCTTGGTCCAACACAACGAGGTGCTGAGCCTTGTCCTTGACCTTACCCTTGTTCCACTTCTTCTTACCCTTCTTACCACCGGCTAAAGCGGCAGCGGCCTTGGCGGCCTTGGTTTGTTGAATCTTTGGAGCCATCTAAATAGTTAGTATTCGTTGCTTTATAGCACAAGCTCTGTAAAAAAACAAAAAACTAAAAATGAGCCGGGCAGCCCAGATGAGTAATCAGTTCTAATTCTCTTGACGTCAACTTAAAAGTGACGATTCAATTTTTCGATAGTTTCAAAAAAATTATTCAATGTATCGCTTTTTATGACCTTGAACCTGATTTCTTTGTTTGCCTTAGAGCATTTTATGCTAATCATTACATACTTTGATTCAAAAGTTCGATATAGATTAAAAAAACTTTGAACTAAATCTTTTCCTCTTTTTTTTTCGCGCCGAGTGGGACTGCGCTCAGTTAATCACGTGCACGATTCGCAAAGCTGTAAATCATTCGCGCAGGAAAGTGAAAAAATCGTATCACGAGATAGTGAGAACTTTGGGGCTTGAGCCCTACTCTTCAGAATTGAGCCAAACCAAGTCGTGACCACACACACACACACACACACACACAGAGAAAATCGCAAGCAAGAAATGGCCAAGAGAGGTGCCGAAGAGCAAATTACGAAAGACGGTACCTTAGGCGATTTTCATGTCAATGAAATAAATACCCCAATTTTTGCATCGTCTGATGTTTTAGCCAAAAGAAAAATATTAAAACCAAGAGGCAGAATGTTCAATCTTCAAACCCGACCTAGCCCTACTTATGGTAAAATTAATTTATCGGGACGAGGCAATCTGGACAGAGATGAAAAGCTCAAAGCATTGGGTATTTCTTTCTCGGACTCAGTCAAGAAAGTTAAAGTTGACGAAGGCGTCGCTGATTTCAGACCCCTCGTCAACATGTACCTCAAATATTACCAAGATATTGAGAGCAATTCAACTTCAAAGGCCACACAAACGTCTTCCCTTCCTGATACAACTCTTCAGAAAAACAATTTGCTTGATAAATCATCGCATATGCCTCAACCAACTTTGATGGCGAAAGAGGTTCCTAATCAAGTTTTACAGAATAAAATTACGAGCGAAAGCGACAATGATTCTGATGATGAAGTCAAGAAAGAGGTCAAGATTCAGGGTCCTCAATTCAATCTAAGCTCTAGACCGACGATGAAAAACTCTCCATTCACGTTCGGATCCAAGCCCGCACCGAAGAAAGTGGATTCTGACTCAGATTCTGAAATCGAGATAAAAGGCCCAACTTTTACTTTCAATAAGCAAATCCAAGATCCAGTTTTCAAGCTTTCCGGTAAGAGAACAGATATTGTGCTCGATGACTCAGCTAAGCAAAGTGTTACCCCAAAATCAGACCTTTTCACTTTCGGATCTAGCGTAACAAAAAGCAATGCTGAAGCTGAAGGTAACAAATCAGTTTTTGGCGCTGCTTCAGTAAGCTTCAGTACTCAAGAAAATCAGAGAGACAAGGGCGAAAACGCAACTAGCATATTTCTGGAACCAACATCATTTAAATTTGGTCTGCAACCGTCGACTTCTCAGGATAAAGATGAGGGTGCTCATGAATCCATTTCGGATAAGAATTCTCAGCAAGTGACATTTGGTTTCAAATCCAATTGTGGTACTAAGGAAAATGGGAAGGAAAACAGCAAACCCCTCTTCAGTTTCAATTCTGTATCAAAATCCTCTGAGGAAGGATCAATGCAGCAGAATTCCAATTTTGCCAACAAGTCTAACAATCTGACTTTTGGAAGTACGACCTCCTTCAATTTCGGTGGGGCGCCAAGTGTATCTAATTCTACGACTGGCTCGCAGAAAACGACTTATCAAACGCCAACTCTAGATGACAATAATCCAAAGGTAGATGACACTCCATCAGTCTCTGTGATGGAAACTGTTGGCGAAAATGAAGAGGATCCAAACATCAAATTTGACGCAGTTGCGTCACTCAATGATGAAAAATTAGAGACAAAAACCGGTGAAGAGTCGGAAACTGTTGTTTTCCAACGGAAAACGAAACTCATGCTCTTCAACGCTGAAGATAACGAGAATCCTTACAAAACTTTGGGAAAGGGTGAGTTGAAAGTTTTGCATGCGGAAGAAAAAGGCACAAGTAGAGTATTGATTAGGGCCGACGGAAGCCTTAGAGTTCTCTTGAATGTGTATTTAATTAAGGATTTGTCGTACTCTACTTTAGGCAATGGATCCTTGGTTCGGGTTCCCGTTGCTAATGAGAGTACGATCGATACTTATGTACTCAAAGTGAAGACAGCCGAAGATGGTCAAGAACTCTGCAAGATTTTGAATGACTTGAAATCTCGCTGATCTATTCTCGCTCAAATTAACCTTGTCTAACTTCTATTCATCTATATGTACGAAAACGATCTTTCAAGATTGTCAATAAAGAAAAATCATGTAAGCAGTTTGGTGTGCATGTCGTGTTTAAATCTCGTCTGACTTTCCAACTTGTCCGAAAAGCTATTGCAGCATCTCATAAAACTAGATTCGCCTTTCTATTACGTCTTTGTATTTTGATAACATGCGCTATCGTCGGATTACATCAAGCTCACATGAAGAACTTCAAATTAATTATCGATGCGAGTTAGTCCCAAGAAGATTGAAGATTATGGGGGAGTTGCCTTTGCGAACCAATTTGGTGAGTAAGTAGCTATGACCTAATGCGAAGGGGGCACTATGAACATCACTAAGATCGAAACCTTTCTTTCAATGATTCAACTGTTATAGATGCGCGGGTGTCCATGTTGATGATGCCATCGTATATTGTTTCTCATTCAAAATGGCCGAAAAGGATCAGGTACGGTAGATCAAGATATGACTAAACATACTATTAGATTGTACTAAAAGCATAGAAAAGGTACCTTAAATCATCAGATAGCAATCTTAGCTTAAGACAATTTAGGCGAGTTCATATCTTGAGTATATCCTGATATCACAACAAATGTGACGGGGCCGCTCCAATCTTAGTCTCGCGTTTCAGGCACTCATATTATTCAGACGCCCTAAATACATACCATCCATTCATTCATCTATATCGTTCTAGACTCTAACTATTTACAAGAGAGTATAATTTTTGGCATACTTATTTCTTCGGATCATCTCCGAGATTGAAGAATTTGCCAAGCATTTTTCCTATTCTATGCAACTTGGATGGGTGCAAGTCTTTCTCGTCAATTGACTCAATTCCGTCCTCATCTGTTTCTAATTTCCAATCCGCATGAGTTCGTTTAGCATTTTTGTCGTTGAAAGCATCAGCTAGAGCTTCAAACAATGCAGTTTGAACCGGCGTCTCGGGCACTAGAGTTTTCACATTCAATACAACTTCCATATCACCACGATTATTCATGTTTCGGTTTATCGGAACACCTTTTTCAGGAATTGTAAGCTTCTTTCCGTTTTGAACGCCTGGTCTCACCTTGAGTTTGATACTCTGGCCATCTATAGTGGGGACAACAATTTCTCCGCCTAGAGCAGCTGTAGTCGTTAAGATTTCCTGATTTAGAATGATATTGTTCTTTGAACGTTGGAAAACTTCGTCTCTTTGAACATTGACTCTGACGATGAGGTCACCCTTTTTGGCCTTATTGTAGGCATCTTGAGTTATGAATGGAGCATCTCCACCTCCTGGAATGCGAATTCTTGACCCGTCAGCAATTCCGCATGGCAAATCAACAGTAGTTGATTTTGGTACCTCTTCAACTCCTGCACCACGACACGTTGAACACTCGTCACGTTTTTTGATACTCACTCCTGTTCCGTGACAAGTATTGCAGGTAGAAGCCATTTGAAAACCTCCCATGACATGGGTGTTTTGCCCTGTTCCATGACATGTGGGACAGGTACTTTTCTTTTTACCAGCTTTCATACCTGAGCCTGAGCAGGTATGACAGGAATCAATAGCTTTGTAGCTGACATTTATCTTTGCCCCAAAAATAGCTTCTTTAAATTTTATTGATTTGAGAACCTCAACGTTATCACCCACGTGCTCCGTGACAAAATGTGCTCTGCCCCCACTCTTTCCCCTTGCACCTCCATTAAAAGCTTGTTTAAACAAATCCTCGAAATCAAAACCCATTCCGTTGAAAGGGCCCCCTTGGCCACCAAAGGGGTTTCCCGAATTTTCAAAAGGGTTTCCGTTACCAAAAGGGTTAGAGTTTCCACTGGCATCAAATGCTGATCCACCAAACTGATCATATTGAGCTCTTTTTTCCTTGTCACTCAATAACTCATAAGATTCCTGAATTTTATGGAACTTTTTCTCGGCTCCTTTCTCTTTATTCACATCAGGATGATGTTTTTTGACAAGTTGATAGTAAGCCTTCTTGATATCAGATGCACTTGCACCCTTATCCACTCCTAAAACATTGTACGGATTAAAATCAATTGAACATGTGTTGGATGTGTGTAATTGTCTGGGAACTGCTCTTCTCAAAGAAGATATCCTTGCAATGCCATATGGTTTTGCTGTAAAACGTATCATTGAAATCGGGATTTTAGCGTGGACAGGACTTAAGTGACTACTCATATATTCGAGAAATTTTCTAGAATTTACGCGCACGAGTCACGTGATTACAATTGCATCAAGATGTAAAATAGCTCATTTTCTTAAACTAATTTCGCCTCAATTTTTTGAGGAATTTCACAGAAGACAGGTTCAAAAGGTTTTGTCCCAAGACTCCAATTTCATGGTACCATTCTCTTGGAAATTGATGTGCATCTTGAGGGCGTCCTTCAAAATGTGAGGTTCATGCAATGAAGTTGCCTTTCTTGCGTTGAAGCAAGCTCTATCAAAGTATTCCTTCAATTGATCCTTATAGTCGGGGTGGGCGCATTTTTTGATGATCTCAATGGCCCTTTCCCTAGGAGCCATGCCTCTTAAATCCGCTAAGCCTTGTTCAGTCACAATGATGTCTAAGTCATGTTCGGTTTGGTCGACATGTGGAGAGAAA
>NKZC01000185.1:345-32645 GCA_002374385.1 Metschnikowia borealis
TCCACTTGCGACTCTGAGGTGATCGCACTGACAATCTTCTTAACAATGCTAAAAGGAGCGGACTGTTCAGGTAAGGCCACTGTTTGCAAAGAATTTGCAGGAACAGTACTCTTCGTACCATTAAATTCCGGCTTGCTAAGATCCTTACTGATGCCTTGGGGCTCAGGCTCCAGATCGAACATGGCCTTGAGTGACTGCGGAATCGGTTGAGGACCAAGTGTGTTTGCTCTTATTGTTTGATCAAGGAATTTAGTTCTTCTGACTCTGGTGCCACTTTTGAAACTGGTGTCAGTGAGAGACTTAAAGGTGTTTTGTCTCACCTCCAGAGGGCAGAGCTGGGGTATTTTCCTCTCAATCTCAGCTATGACCTTGTCACCATGGTCCGAGACAGTCAGCATCAGCTCAGCTAATGGAAATGATTCTGACACATTTCTCGAAACTCCTTTGACTGTATCGAAGTTACTAGTCTCTTCTGGCTTGAGTGTACTAATATTGTAGACTCTGGCATTTGTGAATTTGACTTGCTTCTTTAGAACTCGCTTTGGAGGCAGCAAGTCGGGAATCTGAGCTGCATCTAACTTGGTACATGGCTCCAAAGATTTTTTAGGAGACGAAAAAGCGACTTGTTTCGACCGCCTGTTCTCAAACGCTTTCAGGTGGTCGAGTTCCTTGTTGAGCTTCAGACGAAACTTCGAAATCTCTTGTTTTTCTTTGTAGTGAGCACGTGAAAGAGCCACAAATTGAGCAGGACTCATGTCCCCGTAGGGATTATTGGAAGGGTCATTCCAGTTAATTAAGTCCTCGCTCACTCGTTTGAAACCCACTCTCAATGCAAATACTCTGAGCTTGCAAAAAGCGCGACTCGCGGAAATGCGCCGCACTTTCTGGCCTTCAACGGGACACTCACCGAAATTGCACACCGGCGTTCTTTAGATGAAGCACGCATTGTGCTTTTTCCAAAGCCGGATTTTGTCAAGTAAGTGGCTCCATTTCTTAGTAGCTTGAAAGTGAGCCGCGTGCTTGTTCTGTTGTCTCTTGAGGTTTTTGGGTACGGGGACCGGAATCGCGTTTTCGCACCCAATTACAGGTGTAGCAGGCATTTCCTTGTTGAACAAAGCAATTCCCTTTGGCAGTAATAAGCCTTGGAGTTTTTCCTTGAAGGTAGCCTTTGGGGTTTGTAAAGTTAAAAAAGTTTTCATAGTGTTTTGGTGTCTTTGATATGTTGATTCCCCACCCAAAGTGTTAAATATTGGTCTATTTGAGTATTGAGTAGGAAGACAATCGAAAGTTTCGGGAGATTCAGAGCCAGACATCACATTGGAATCCCATATATTAAGACGTTTTTGGACAGAGCTAAAGTCACTGTTTCTAGTAGTAGCTCTGGCTATAGATGACTTTATGTTCTCTTTGAAATGAAGGCTTTTCTTTCCATCTTTTGTGGGTACGAAAGTTGGTTGGTTATGTCTCATGGCGAACACTGTTAAAATTGATTTCGATGTTGGGAATGTTCAAATTCAAATATCAATATTCTTCTTTGGTCTCTAAGTATCAAATTCAAATTGTTGTTTGTTTGATAGAGGAGGCGGAGATAAGAAAGCAGGTGATACAGAAGACTGGTTTACACGAATCCGCGAGAATGAGCACAAACCTCAACACGGCCGCAAAATTGGGTACAGAATGTATTCCTCGCCGAAGTGGAAATTATACTTTGTGCAGGCATTCAAGACCATGCTTCGACTATCAGGACCGAAATCGTTGGTTTTTGGTTACCAGAGCTTACAGAGCGGTAGCAAGATCGAAGCTTATGACAGACTGCGGGATGATTTAGTAAATCTACAGCCCAATTTACGAAATTGGCAATAGATGAATCTTGATAGTTAGGTATTTAATAGTTTATACAGACACTAAGATCCCTAAGCCCAAGTTGTAGCTAATGGCTCTAAATAAGTTCTCTATTTTAAGAGATGTACTTTCAAATCGTTTATGATTGAAAGGTGGTTGATTTTGTAGTAGCTATTGACTAAAAAGGATTGATACTAGCTAATTGGAGAGTCAAAAAGTGAGCTTCAAAGTCGAAGTTGCCGTCTTGGTGAGAAGTTGCCGTTTTGGTGAGTGAATTGTCACGAGTAGAACTATGACAATTGGAGATAAGAAAGATGTACCTTTAGAGCGACGCTTTCTCAGCCACAGACTTGAGACCTAATCAAAGCCTGCTACCCCACTCTTTGTCTCTAGTGAGTATCTAAGCAAAAAACAAATTAAAGGCAGAGAATAACATATCCTACTTGTATAACTAGTCTTAGTATCGAATACCAAAATTTAAAGTATGAATATAAGGCAGGATCATAATATTAAAGAAACTATTAGCTACATAGGTGTTCTTCATTATTTGATGGCAGTCAAAACAGTATTCGGAAAAGTATATGGTACATATTATTAGCTTGAGAGATGTGAAACAATGCCTGGGCTAGACTGCTTCGAAATTTGGCGATGATCTGAGCTAAAAGCCCGCAGACCCTAAGTACTTGCGGTAACAAACATTCACTAAATGAAGGTAATAGTAATTCCAGCAATGACGAAAATCCACGGATTATCTAGTAATCAAAGGTGCAACCCTCTTAATAGTTACTAGTCTACAGGTACGTTTTTTTCTTTTGCAATTCATATAAAGTGATTTGGTTGAAACTGATCCAATTTCTATTGGCTCTTAGTATACTTAAAACCATTTCTCTCTTTTACAGGTTTGTAGTGGACTATTTGGAAAGACAGTTTCATTTCAGGCTCGAATTAATGGTGACTCTGATTTGCTTTGTTTCACAATCCCGTCCTGTTTGCCTAGGCTCACATTACTCAAATGTTGCAATCCCACTTCTAAGGGTTCGCTAACATTCTTTCACAATCCAAGGCGTACATGGGGTTCATTACCGCAAAATCGCTCAAACTCACCAAAACTGTCCCGAAAAATGCACCTGCCAGTACCAAATCATCCACTATTATCCTATATGTGTTAGTGGCCAGAAGGTGTTAATTACCTCCAGCCATTCAGCCAGTCGTTATTCCAATTCTTTTTTTTCCTAGCAAAGTTTAAGTCAGCTAGTCAGTCAGTCCGTTCGTCGTAGATTGTTTTTGTCTTTGCCATAGTAATAGTCTATGTCAAAGTAAAAGTCATAATCATTGTCATTGTCATTGTCATTGTCATTGTCACTATCATGATTAGCTTCACTGTCACTGTCAATTGTTTTTTTTTCTGGCAAATCGTACACATGTAGCACGTATTTCAGAATTACGTCGACATATGTTAGTTGCAACTGCTCGCGCGCCTTGCTCACTATTTTGTAGAGAGCATTAAGGCGGTCACACTTTTGCAGCAAGACTTCAAAGGCTTTCAATCGATGGCATTCTTCGTAAAAGTCTTTTTGGTTCTCGAGACTCGAGCATCCAATCAGAGCCTCCAATTCTTTGCGTGTGAGTGGCTTCTTGCCTAAAGTTTGCACCCAAAGCTGGTGGAAAAAGTTGAGACACTTTGCCTTAACGTCATAAGCAATTTGGTATCCCCAGAGCACATTTCGTAAGCTCCTTTTGTGTCCAAATTGCATTTGCAAGAGGCTATCTTTTGCACTGAAGTCCATAGTTTGCATTTGTGCCAATTCTTCCAGCACTAATCGCAACCGGTCTTCATAGTTGTCCAAGACATCATTCGAGAGGTCCTGGACTGCCATGTCGGTACATATTCTCACAAAATATTTTCCGGTGGCTCTGAGTTGTTGGAGGAGAGAGTTTAGGTACTTCTCAAGTTGATCAGCCACGTAGAAATGATCCACCAATGTCTTCTCGTACCGATCCAACAACACATCCAGTGTGCGCACCACAGATTTTAAGTGAGAAAGCTGGTGGGGAACAGATAGTCCCAAATCCATTAAAGGAAATTCTTGAGTCACTTCGTCTTCAGAAACACAAGTAAATGCAGGTGCTGGTTTTTTAGTAATACCATTACCTTCTTCCTTGGACCCATTATGGTAGAAGTCCTCAAGCTTTCCAGTTCTGTTTACTACCTGGAGGGTTATCACAGATCGCATGTACTCCATGTACTCGTTCATTTTTCTTTCTGTTCTGGATTTTCTGAGACCTGTCGAGTCAACCAGTAGAAAGTTGAACTCATAGGAATTATTGGAACAAGGTCCCAAGATCATTTGCAAATCAAGAGTAATCCATAATAAGCCCTTATACTTGTTGGTCCCAGTCAGATTGATATTGCTGTCAGAGATAATGTCATAGGGACTCTTTCTGCTCATGCGAGAAGGAACAGTTTCTAAATTCATAGACTGGCTTTTGCCAGAAAAAAGGACTGGGGCCTTTAGGTTGTTTTGATCCACTTCTGTAGATTTTTCAGGAGATACTATCTCCATCTCGACTATGGTATTTTTTCCCTTCGAAGCCGAGGTATCAGTAACTTCTTCCTGAGTAACACAGTAAGTTGTGTGGTCTGGATTTCTGTTTCTTTGGCTCAGTGAGCACTCTTCGACAAGCCATACATCTCTGAATTTATAGAACGTTGTATGGCCAACAGAATAGGACATTGGAACTTCGAAGTTAACTTTGGGCTCGAGTTCGGTACTTCTTTCAGCTGTAACCAAAGTTCTGGACTCATCAATGTGAGAACAAACCTGATTGGCCTGGATTCCGGAATTCTTCTCACCACAATTTATGCTTCTCACTGGTCCATCGTTTAGATTTAAAGGGGCCATTTTGAGAGTTCCCATCGCCTCTGAGGGCTGGTTGGGCTCGTGTAAATTGACCAAGTCGAAGCTCACTGTTTTGCAACCTACTCTCAATGCGTAAATCCGGCAAAAAGTGCGACGCGCGGAAAGACGGCGCACTTTGCGGACTTTCACTGGGCATTCGGGAGCATCACAAACAGAAACTCTTTGGACGTAGCATTCTGTATGCTTTTTTAAAAGTCTAATTTTCTCAAGCATCTTGCTCCATTTCTTGGTAGCTTGGAAATGGATAGCGTGTTTGTTTTGTTGCTTCTTGACACTTTTTGGTGTTGGCGAGTGCGCGTTTTCGCACCCAATTTCGGGTGGAACAGGCATTTCCTTCTTGAATAAGGCAAGCCCTTTTGCCAGAAATAGGCCCTTGGGTTTCCGACTAAATTTATATTTGGGCTTTGCTGCCATTAAAGAAACCTGCTTTGTTTTTTCCGGGGTCTCTAGAGGTCCTGATAGAGAGTTTGGGTCTCCGAAACCTTCACTTTCACCAGTATCTAAAATGTCCAGGACAGGTTTGTCTGAAGCACGGCTTGATTGAGAATCAACCCAGGTAGAAAACTTGGGTGAATTTGTGACAGGATCAGCAGATTCCTTGGTGAGGTCATTTGAAATGTTGGGTGGAGGACTTTCAGCAAACTCAGGAACAACTGTGTCCTGGGCACTGGAACAAGTATCAAGTCCACCATCAGTTGAACAGTCATCCGTGGAACTTTTAAGCCGCTCCTTAGGATGAGGCTTTACTTTAAGCCCTAATGTGGCTGCTAAAGTGGGTGGGTTCAGCCCCATGATGAAAGGAAATAGGCCAAACCAATACTCAATTAAGTAGTATATTAATTGGTCGATTGACTAATCTCGCTGTAAATATTGAAAGGATTATTTGATTTTTTTTTATTATCAAAATGTGTTCTTTTAGATATTCGAGGGATGAAAAAGTGTAAGCACAAGTAAATTGTTCACATAAACCTGTGAGAAGTACAGATCCCAGCACACCCCGCAGTGCACGATACAGGTGCTTCGCTAAAGTACCTCAACCACCAAAAGATCAAATCTTTTGGTCTTAACCTAAGGAATTTTCATTGAATTTATATATAAGAGTCTACATCAACTTATTCAAAATAAAATGTTATGTAATTTTGGTACTTATCCTCACCTCACTTTTAACACATGTTATGAGATGTCTGAATCAGCCACTCAAAAAAAAAAGCAACGGAATTTTTTCGAGAATTCACAACCTAATTGACAATTGCCAGATTAAAATAAAATAAAGTATGTATTCAACGAAAATACCGTTTCAAATGAAATCAGACGGCTTTTTCTTTTGGTCTGAACAAGAGATCGCTCTGCGCGCACTTAATTGCTTCAATAAAGACCCTTTTTGGGTGCGAGAAATTGGCCTAGGAATTAAATGCCCAGTCCACTGGTCCGTTTCATACATCAGTGCACGTTGAATTTGACATTTCCTTTCATAATTTCTGATAAAGAATTCTCTATTATTATCTACTCCTAATTACTAAGTATACCTGGACTTTATATGGTGTAAGGCATGTGAAGGTGGATGTGCCAGTTTGGGTGCGAAAAGCTGGAGTCGCATTGGAAAATGATCGTAAGCTGACCAAAAAAAAGGAGCCTTTTTTCAGAATTATATTCTTAAAGCTATTTTATTGTATGTAGCAAAAATAGTAGACGGATTCTTCTATAGTTTAATTTTCGACTTTCACTCCATTTTTGTTGTGCTGGTCACGTGCTTCAAGACTACTATTTTTAGTTTAGTACCACATACCCAGAGAATACAATACGTACCTCGTACTGAGATATTCGACAACAACGTCTTGTACTTTGAAAGTTTCTATGCTTGTAAGTGAATCGTAAAATACTTCTATACTGCATATAAATTACCTTCAATATACTAAATCCATTGGTGTTAGATTCTTGTGACGTCAGGTACTCTTTTAAATCTGATTATTTCCCACTCATCCCCCTTTGCTAGTCTCTTTGCTAGTAACGACTTTGAGGCCGAAATTGGGGATCCGGTTATCAAAAGCAAAGCACTGCACATAGTCTGCTTGTCCTGCAGCCAAGACCTCTTGGTTCGTTATAAACAGGTCCGTGTTCAGAATGGCCTCTTGTGGAGTCACCGTAGTAAAGTACCGTTCCTGTAAATCCACCACCCACTGCTCAAAACCCACCGAATCGTTATAGTAGTAATAGGAGAAAAACTGGGGGGTATCAAACGTCACACGTGCACTTAACTTGTGGATCTTGAGGAGCAGGAGAAGCAGCCGTTGGTACCGAGGGTCAACTTCAAGTATATAACTTGGGACCATTTTCGCCAATGCCAAATCTTTGAGTTGACTGTTTTTGGGATCTTGGAGGAACCATCGCATCTTATATAGATTAGTCCGGCATATAAGAATAGAGGTCATAATGAGGTACGAAAGGGCCGTTCAACATCTGTTCGACTAGTAAAGGGTCCAACATCCACATAGGTAGTATACTATACATGGTGGATCCAAGACGTGGTGCGTAAATACTGATAAGCGGTATTTTGTATACCAGGTATCACATAGACTAAAAAATAGATATACTACATATTTAAAGAATACAATAAATCCAGTGTGCCTCATGTATCCTATACACGTGACACACAAGCACTCTTGACATAACAATACACTACGAACACTGGCTTTTGCCTGTTTCCATAATTTTTTAAGGAGTAGTATTAAATAAATACGGAAGAGGAGTTACATAGACATCATTCTGGGTACGGAAATGGAAGCATTGGAAATTTACTATGAAATGGACCTGGACCTCCCAAAATATTAGCTACCGTATGGTTCATGTACCAAATCAAGAAGTGGTTTCTATGTATATGGCGCACTATGAAACGGCTCTTGCGGTCTCTCTGGTACCGAAGCCACTCACGTGACTGTGATCATGTGAAGTCTGACTCCAATTAAAGGCAAAAGCCATCTTTGATATCGCTTTGCCTTTGGGAGGAATTATTTCCATCCCATTCATTGGTGTTTTCCTGGACTAATGTCGACAGTGGTGGTCTTGACTACCTTGAAAAGAATATACCACCAAAAGAATATACCACCAAAAGAATATACCACCAAAAACTATACCACTAAATGGAGGACATGCCATTCTTATTTAGTGTAGAGGTACTGATGTTTACTAAGGACTGGGATTAGTTGTCCGCATGACAAGCAGTAATTTATAGACGAGTCCAGTAATTGATTTCTTTTTTAAAAGTAATGCAAAAAAGACATAAGACGTTCACGGACATGGTTTTATTTTACATGGCCCTGACCAGTACATCTTGTGGATGTGGACCTCCACGGTTACGTACGCAAAAACTCAGAACTATCAACTTTTGTTTTAGTATACATATTGATATACAGGGATTTGTAAGTTGTACCTTACAAGACCAAAGTCTTATGTGACGAGACCACTGCGGCTCTTCTTCTTTTTGTTCGTCTAAGGTCTGCACAGCTTTTTTGTCTTTCAGTGGCCTGTATACAACATATCCACGAAGTACAATGTTTTTCAAAACGAGTGAAACCAGCGCAGCAAAACGTTTCAAACTTCCCTTGCACAATTAAACAACCAATAATTCAAAAGTTTCGTACTTATGACTTAAAAATTGCTAAGGGTCAAATATTCGAAATAAACTGTTTATGTGAAGTCTCTATTAAATATTAAAAAGTGTTACTTTTTGAATTATTGGCATGTTTAAGTTTCCTAATGTGGTTTGAAACATTTTACCACGCCGGTTTATATAGTTTTGAAAAACACTGTACCTTTCCTCCGTACATACTAGGTGACTCGTTAACAAGAACTAGTCGCACCTAACCTTTATTAATGACTACTTTGGTACTAAACGTAAGTATCAATATTCTTAATCAGAACTGATACTTCAATTTTGACTCAAAAAGATTACCTTAACCAGTAATATTTTTTTTTCTTTTTTTGCCAGTGTGGATTAGTCTTACTAATGAATTCAACGTGGTGCGTATTAACTCGTTGTGAGCGCGGATATCGACTTCCACTGCGTGCGGAGGTGGACTTCCACTGTGTGCGGAGGTGGACTTCCACCATACTTAACTACTGCGCCTTCTACATAACCACCATAACAGAGTGGAGATACACTTGCGCCATTCGCCACAACTCCTACTATATAAGGCCACATTCCCTGTGGATAGATATTTTTTTATCAGCTTAAAACACTAAACAAAAACAAGAAACACAATATTTTCGCAATGGTCAAGGTCTTACTCGCACTCTCCAGTTATTATGGGCCATTCTATGATGATGGAGCCAAAACAGGAGTCTTTTTTGACGAAGCTTACCACCCATGGAAGGCACTTGTGGATGATGGCGCTCACGTGACCTTAGTTTCAGAAACCGGTACTTTTGGCTGGGACGAACATTCGTTGGTGGGAGACTTTGCTGAGGCCCAAGTGATTGCAAATGATGAGACGCACCCATTTATCAAAGCCACCAAAAATATTCAAAAGGCGTCAGAAATTGATCCTGCAGAATATGACATCTTCTTTGCTGCTGGAGGACATGGAGCCATTTTTGATTTCCCCGAAGCAAAAGACTTGCATGAACATATTCTTGCTATAGCCAAAAAGGGTGGTGTGGTTGCAGCCGTTTGCCATGGCCCAGCTATTTTTGAAAACATCAAAACTGAAAATGGCGAGTATTTTATTAAGGGAAAGAACTTGACTGGCTTCACTGATGATGGGGAGAAATTGTTGAAAGTGGACCATATTATGAAAGCCAGAAATTTGAAGACTCCCAAAGAGGGTTCCTTACATGCAGGTGCCAACTATATTGAGCCAGCAGACCCATGGGCCTCGTTCACGGTGACTGATGGAAAGTTGGTTACTGGGGTGAACCCAGCCTCTGCTACCGAGACTGCAGAAAAAGCCTTGGCTGCCTGGAACTAGAGCTAAATCTACTATTTTTACAATTTCCCTCTCTCAATAGAATCGAATGTTACCTAGCATGTATGTGAGGCCTAAATAGCACATTTTCTTTATGGTAATTGCAGGGCCAGAGACCTCGGGGGCTGTCAAGTCAACTGGGGAGCATATGCTTCTACACCCTTATACCACTTACTCTCAATAATGCTATACGATGGACTATATTGTATAATATAGACTCGGCTTCGCTATGGCACTATTCTTCCACCGATAAACTTATATATAGGTACCTTATGTTCAATACTACTCCAAGGACTACTAATCTACTTTTCTCACTACTCCATACTTATATGGTACTTTTCGGTTCAATTGTGTATACTGAAAAGCGCTTCTAAAAGAAACCATGAGGTCTTTCCGTCAGCAAAATTCTGACTATAACATTGAATGTAAAGGCTAGGCTCTGATTCTTATGTTACAAATATCACGAGATCTATGCGGCCCAGACACTGAACACATCTCTGCTTCAGGAAGATACCGATTCCATAACTTTCTTAAACATAATGCTTGAAGATATAGTTCTATTTATAAGAAGCTATGGGATGTTAGTGGTTTAATGGCAATTGAACGTTTAGTAGAAAGTAATAGTTTATATTTATGTTTTTAGTAGTGATTTCAGTGATGATTCACCGATTTTTTGGTCCTTCATAAAGAAAGCGTAGTCTTAGCGCAGGTCTCTTAGACTGAATTCGCCCTAGGCAACTCGCCTACATTTTAAAGACTTTACAAAATAAAATACGAAAAGTCACGTTCGAGCTTAGGTCACTGATTCCATAGTTGTAAACATAATGAGTTCAGGATCGTGGGGTCGTACACCTGGTGGGTACAAAAAACTGCACACAGCCACACCATCCAAAAAGAAAGATACCTCTACTTAGCATACACCTCTATTATACACTATAAGGATACTTACATGCAATACACCGAAACCTTACACACTTTTTGGATATATTAAATGTGTGAGGAAAAACAATTGGGAGTCTCAGTAACCATAAAATAAGTGTATGTGGGTCGGCATTAAGACTCCTCAAAAAATCTCAACTTATACACTTAGACCGTAAATTTTTTCTGCTACGTCAAAGTCGTACTTTGAAAACATAACAATTTAACGAGACATCATATTTTTGAGGTTTGTTTTGTAATCCAAACGGTTCGTGTTCGTAATATACTCACATTTTGGGCAGCATCTGGAGGAAAAATTATATGATTATGATGACTTTCCCGTGCTAATTTGTAGCTTGGTTTTCCCAATATTCTTGAAGTTATATATGCAGGGGTGTATATTTCATCCTGGAAATTCTCATTATGGCCGTTCTTTCCAATCTTCCAACTTTGTTTTGATACACATGTCAAGACGGATTTACGCCAGCTTCTAGCCACTATCATTTTTCGTGTAAGGTTACACAATAGTTAATTGACCCATATCGTAGGAGGGCCAACTGCCCGCACAGCATGAAAGTACAGTAATTCCACTTGTCATTTCAATACAGTAAACTACTAAACTCGAAAATTTGCTAGAATTGTATTTCATTTACACCTAGCAAGAAAACTGACACACTAAAAATTGTCAAAGTTCACGAATTCAGTCTCGACTTTTTTCTTTGGTGGAAACTTTCCTAAATCCCCATAAAAGTGGGGTTTGAATGGCTGAAGTTGGTCATATGGGATCTCTTCAACCTCCTCGGAAGGTTCAGGCAGCTCGTACACCTCTTCGTCAAAGTTCACGAATTCAGGCTCGACTTTTTTCTTTGGTGGAAACTTTCCTAAATCGCCATAAAAGTGGGGTTTGAATGGCTGAAGTTGGTCATATGGGATCTGTTCAACCTCCTCGGAAGGTCCAGGCAGCTCGTACACCTCTTCTTCCACCTTGGAAGGTCCATCCACCTCGATATTAGCAGGAATATCGGAAATTTCATTTGATTCAATTTGTGAAGACGATTTTTGTCCGTGGGTATCCCAAGACAAAGGTTCTCTCATGTTTTCATCCTGCAGGTCAGTGTGCAGTTTTTCAACTTTGGTCCTGGTCTCACCCGTTTGCTTATTTTCAGGCTGATATGGGCCACTTGAATTGGGACATGTTAAAAAATCAACCCCGGGATACGCACAAATGGCTTGTTGCTGACAAGAGAATGGTAACTTCGCCAATGCAGAAGGCGCAATTGACCCTCGAGGCTCTTTTCCCGGCTTGAAACACAGTTTAAACGAGTCAGTCATGAAAACGTTACACAAAATATGGTACAAACACTCAGAAGGGATCATAAGGAGGTCCATTGAAAGGTAGTCGGCACATTTGAATCCTTCATAGGAATACATCCTGTTGGGATAAGTAATGGTTCTGTCTTTTGGTGCGAGAGCAGCCGCATTGGCTCCAAAAGCATAAAGGGCAAGGTTAAACCAAAACTTCATATTGGCAAAAAAAAAAAGAAAAGGGGATTTTTTTATGGATTTTGGAATTTGGGAGAGTATAAATGTTATAGAAAAATTTTGTGTTTGATTTGTTTGATGATGAGAATACTGGAGTACCAGGAACCTTCTTATATAGTCTACAGTTTTAGGTCATGCTGCTCGGACATTACGCACAAAGGTTAGGCGTTTATACTCAAGCCCTTTGTTTAAAGATCCTTGGCCTGTATGGAGAAGAGCATGTTCAGTAAAAAACAGGTACCAAGCAGTGTTCCTGTATCCATGGATGTGCTATGCACGCAAGCGAAAATATAGTCTTGTTACTATTGTTCTACTTTAGCCCCACTTCAAGCGCAAAAACATACCCTTGTCGTAAAGTGAACCGTGGCCAGAGTTGCCTGGAACCTAAACATTTCCTGTAGATCACCGGCCAAGAATACTATATGTCCAGATGACTGAACTTGAGTAGAGATATGAGTAAAACCAACGCTATATAACTGTGGATATATGACTAAGGTTGACTGTATTCATGACCTTTAGGCGCATGATCTGTCAGAAACGGCAAAATAGCTCGAACAAAACATCAGGGTCCAGGTTGCGTGTCAACACAGTTACGCTGCAATGCGGGCAAACGGAACAATAGGCACATGTGGAATAATTGAAGCGATAACATGTTATCAACCAGGTCGGAATTGAATCAGAATTCTTAGTTGGCCTCTTCTTGAAATGAATTAAGTTAACGGTATGTTAGTTTATAGGTATTAGTCGCAGTTCTAAGGCGAACTAGGCAATCCATAAGTATTAGATTACACAAGTAGTAAATTTGAAAATACTAAAGAATTTGAAATAAAAGTAAACGTAATAAGCCACATTAAGATCATAGATTTTCAAGCCATGACAGAATGAGCCAAGAAAGTTCGCGCATGCGTCTCAGACCCACTAACCAAATGCCTTTGTTGTCATCAACGTGACCCAATACTCACACAATATAGAAAATGATTGTTATAATAAACTGAACAATAGTACAAAGTACCAAAAAAAAATATTTGCTTCTTATATGTTAACATATTTTTCCAGATTACGAGATCTCAACCCTGTAGGAAATGGTATATACTAGACGCAACGTTGGATCTAAAGGGAAACACTAAACGATATGAATCTACAAACACGTTTAAGAGAGTTGTACGGTATAAATGGTATGTTTTTTTTTTTTTTTTGGTATATGGCTATGGCACTATACAGTGCACTAAGCCCGTACTTAATGTATGACGAAAGTGCCGCACAAAATGCACAATCCACGGTAGTGGATAAAAAAAGAACACGAATTCCTCCAGATTTCTGGCTTTTCGGGGCTAATTTGTTGCCGTCTTATCCATCAAAAAACCAAGAATGGAATTGATCTTGTCCCCTTAAGTCCTACATTAGCATAGAGAATGATGTATTTTAGTGATAGTGTGGTTGGCTCCATCAATACATAGTAACCTAGTAGTATGAGCTGATCTAAAACGCCTAAAATACGGAATTTTGTTTCTCCTTTTGTTCTTGTGTTTTCAAATTCCGATGCTAAAACATCCGCAACTTAATACCATTAAGGTGCTCTAAACCTTGTTTGAAACCCAAAGAAAAAGGTATATTGCTAGCTTCGAAATTCCATGTCCTCTAAAATCGGCCCAATGTTAAGCATTTAATCATCTACAAATTCTATAGCTGGGCTGTAGAGCTAGCCAGAGTAAAATAGGACCAAGACCTAAGATGCACTACTTTTGTGTAGTGGGTAGGATTAGTGTTCACAATGACATTCCTTATTTAGTAGTGTTCACATGGCACTGTCCGTTGTATTATTTGATGACTTCTGTATCACACTATACGTCCCAATAATATTTGATGACTTCTGTATCACACTATACGTCCCAATAATATTTTCGATGCCTTGTTATATCGTACTGATTTTTTTATTTGCCCCTGCTCTACACACAGATACATCTTTTGCTTTCGTTTTTGATCCGTTCAAACAGATTAGCTGTCAATTCAAAAATCATGAGAGGCCGTGCCAAGAGATCTCTTTATTTGGCACAGACAGCACAACCTGACTCTGTTCTATTGTTAACGTGCATGTAACCAAACATTCAACCTTTTCCTATAGCATAGTCACTTAATGAGGATTTTTGTGTAGATTCTCAGTACAAAACTCATGAAAAAACTGTTTCTAACAAGAGTACTGTTTATAGTTATTGGATAGTATAAATTAACTTTCAACAATGGAATACATACTGTAAAGTTATTATAGAGTAGGATTAAGGTGTAGGTGTATTGTAGTGTATGTGTATTGTAGTGTATGTGTATTGTAGTGTATATGTATTGTAGTGTGTATGATAGCTCGGGATTCCGAATTACATAAGTACCTTATTAGTAGATGTGCACTTCCCCAGAGAAGCCCGAGATAATCGTTTCGGTTCTGTGACGTTGCCAGTGTCTTTGGCTCCATTCTCAAAGGTTCTAGGAACGCTTTAGGGATAACTTGCTGAATATAGGCTTTCAAAGGAAGTGTACAGTTATAGTATAATGTATTGCTTTGCGAAAGTCATCAAGGTTATAGAACTATACCCTAATAGTTAATACGGAATAGTGAGCCTTCTACTCTGACAGCAAGCCGAACGACAGCATCATGTTAGTATCAAAGAATAAAAAAGCTTGAATGTATCAATAATGATGCTGGATTACATGAACGGTAAATCATTCTATAGGTCCGGTACTGCTTCCCCAAGTAAGATTGTATGGTACTCTTTGTCTGTTTCTAAAGTTCCTGGTGTTTAATTACGTTTGGAGAGACTATTTATATCTCTAATAATTTCCCTTGAATGGCCAGCCATTAAGACATGCTAGTAAACCCTAAAAAGACCCCACGAACTTCTAGTCGAAGTTACTACTAGCTCCTACCCTACTAGCTTCTACCCTACTAGCTCCTGCCCTACTAGCTCCTGCCCTACTAGCTCCTACATTAGTAACTAAAATGACCTACAGTAAATTTGATGTACATTAGTCTTTGAAAATGTATGAGGCTAAGCCAAATTTCTCTATGAAATATCTCATGGAAATACGTGCACGTAAGTAACAGCACTGGGTATACAGTACATGTTTATCAGTAGTAGGCACCGGATATGCACCCATTCATTACACAGGACATTGGAGACATTGATGAATTGCAGAGGTACAGATTGTTATCTCATTTCTAGTCCCATTTCTTCTTTTTAGTGTACAATGAAATGATATTGGTATGGACACGACTAGTGTATTAACACTAATACTGTCTATAAAACGAATTAAGGCTCACAGATGCAAATACTACGCTTATAGCTGTAAATACTTTATTCCGCTACTGCTCGGAATACAATAGCCCGAGGTATGGTCCACGTATCCAATAATACATGCCTGCATATACCTAACATTATGTCCTGTGACCTAAAAACAGAATCTTTCAAACATGAACTACTAAACCAGTTTCCATCCAAAGCTCTTCATACCAAATTCCGCCCCGTATACGATAACAATGGTGTTGTAATTCGATCTGAAACTGTGTTTCTCTACCGGTGGCCTGCATATATCCCCGCATGTTCTTTCGTTGCGGTCACCTGCAGAATGGTCTCGGTCGCGCGGGACACCCGTACACCTCGCAATATTAACATAGAGTAAATTCCACACCAAACGACACCCCAAGCAAAAATTCCCAATTAAATTTCAGTAAACCACATATTCCAAGCTTTCTTTTCTCCTCCATGCGTTTTTCCCGGAAACAAAGGCTTCCGTCCTGCAGATATAGCACCCAGTCTACAAGCTTATCGGATCCAACGTTCGGGCCTGCATGTAACGTGCAGCGTGCGCCTTCGCTCGCCGTCAACCCGTCGTCAAATCCTCTCGCTCACCCAATAAGCTACACTCACACTCAACCTTTAGGAACCACTGCTTGGGCCACTACTTAGTCAATTCTTTCAATACTCAATTAGGTGTATTACTATACACTACTTTTTCTCCTCCTCCTTCTTCTCGTCCTTTCCGTCCTTCTCGTGGTCCTTCTGGTATCCCTTGTAGGCAGCAGTGGCCTTGTCCTGGAAGGAACCCTCGGTGGAGTTGTAGGTCTTGTAGGCATCCTGGGCATCAGCACCAAGTTCCTTGTAGTCGACCTTTCCGTCTTTGCCACCAAGAGCCTCTTGTCCTTTCTTCAATAAACCGTTGAAATCCATTTTGTGGAGCGTGGACGGGAGGGGAGAGGTGTGGTATTTATACCTGGGAGCGGGACCCGCGGCGCGAATCAGTGGGTTTATATGCACGCTCGGGATTTACATCTGCACGGTTGCTTCGACACGTCAGCCTGACGTCACGCGCACGTGATCTCAGTCGGTTCTGGAACAATATTTCAACTCTTACTTCCTTACCTAACTTCCTTCTCTCCAATTGGAACTAGCTCTAGTTACTCCTAAGGAAAGTTTCTCCGAACTCCAGGCTTTTAATTCTGTGAAGTGAACCACACACTTTTAATACAGTGTGTAGTGAGCATCAGTGTTAGACTCAGAACCTGCAATGATTGGTGATGGTTCGTGAAGAGGAATTGGCTAGTTATACAGGTCATCCAGTAGATTTAGGGTTGAATTAGCCTAACTTTAATAATTTCAAGTTCGTAAATTGGTATCAGTTCTTGAGCTGATGGTGCCATGTACTCGTAAGATGCAAAAAGTCATTGGCAGTACTTACTGTAAATGGAAAATGATGGATATTGGAGGTACGAGTGTTCCATGGGCTTTGACCTGTTCTGCTTTTGAGTGTTCTGCTTTTGGATGTTCAGCTTTTGGATGTTCAGCTTTTGAATGTTCAGCTTTTGAATGTTCAGCTTTTGAGTGTTCATCTTTTTTGGTAGGTTTGCGTGTTTAAAATTGGAGTAAAATTGGAGTAAAATCGGCTTCGGACCTTTTGAGTCGGCTGAATCGTATGCTGTACCGGAAACAATAAAATTGTTATGGATTAGACAGGTAGTTCAGGACTTCCAATATGCAGATATCAATATACATATCAATATTTGAGACTTTCATGGTCCCTTTTTTCAAATAATTAAAGACGATTCCTGGTATTTCTACTTCGGATGTTCACCTCACACTTCTATATATTCATAAATCCGTACTTCCATATTTTCTTATCGGGATTTTCAGATGGCCCTATTTCATGATACGATTTTTC
Organism: Metschnikowia borealis; assembly: GCA_002374385.1. NCBI lineage: Eukaryota > Fungi > Ascomycota > Pichiomycetes > Serinales > Metschnikowiaceae > Metschnikowia > Metschnikowia borealis. The sequence goes on from NKZC01000185.1 coordinate 17,735, forward strand.
TATTTGAGAGTTCAATGCGTAAACATTTCCTCATGGCTGATATACTTCCACAGGTACTTCCGCAGAAATCGATTCCAAGCCCGTATTCATATGTAAGCTGTGTGTGCTTTAAAGCATTTTTGCTGGTGAAACGTACACGGAGATCAAGTACAGCGTCACGGTGAAGTCCAATTTCGAAAAGGCCAGGAGGTATTTTTCAAGGCCGGTATTTCTCTTCAATATTTCAAGATTCGTAATACTTCTTTGATCGTGTTCAGTACTCCATTGTCAGTACTCCATTGTCAGTACTTTATTGTTAGTACTTCATTGTCAGTACTTCATTGTCAGTACTTCATTGTTAGTTTCTCCGGTAAGAATTCTTTAAATCTTAATCCGTACCAGTAATTATTGTTTGACCCAGTTTAGTGTTCTGTACTTCTAGTACTTCTGGACTTCTAGTTCTTCATTGTTGAGGGCGCATGTGATCGTAATTTTTCCATACTTAGATGCTCCATCTTTCTTTAAATTAAGTTCCATATCTCCAGACTCCCATATACCTATACTCCTATAGATCTCCATCATAGACAATATTTCCAGACAGTTACCCATACTTTGTATACCATACTTTTTAATGAAAAAGGCTGATACTCTATATTGGAGAAGTCTATACTTGATAAATCACACTTCATACATCACACTTCATACATCACACTTCATACTTCACACTTCATACCTCACACTTCATACTTCACACTTCATACCTCACACTTCATACATCACACTTCATACCTCACACTTCATACATCACACTTCATACTTCACACTTCATACCTCACACTTCATACATCACACTTCATACACCACACTTCATACTTCACACTTCATATTTCACACTTCATACTTCACACTTCATACATCACACGTCATACATAACACTTCATACTATCAGTTCAGACAGTCTCTATTTCAATACTTTTATTTATATTTCCAAATCCTGTTAGATTCTTGAGGACGTCTTATACTTGGAGTTTTGTTCATTCGTTGTTGAAATCCCAATAAGTGGGAATCTGGGTGATAATATAGCTAACCGGTGAATACCGGAGAAGTGAAGCAAGGCGGTTGAAGCCATGTCAAGAGTTAAAGTGAATGGAGTCCAAGTCACCGTTCATGTGATTAGAGTCCGAGTCACGGTGTAAGTGAATGAATGAGTCATTGCATTCGTGGGCTCGAAAGTTACCTCTTTGGGTAGTTATACTGCCTCTGTTGCAACCAAAAAAGACATTCAATGGTACTTGTGAGGTACCAAAACTACAGAGGTGGAGAGCTCTGAAGTAAGCTTCGAGTAGAGTTATTCCATTCAAATGCCAGTACGATATTAGCGAGGGATTAGCAAATATTATAAACAACATATTGACATGTAAAATACTGGAATTCACCTAAACAACAACTTTATAAATTTATATATATAACAGAACTTTATGTGTGGACCAAATTAGAGATTTATTTTGGGGGCCTAGGTTATTTTCTAAATCACACTGTTTTATGCTCTAAATGGGGCCTATTTTACACTCGAATTGGCTAAATATATAAGTATAGTATTTTGTATTCAATAACATTGGAAACATTATGCTGTGTTTAAAAGGGTGTATGTACAAAAGATACCTCTATGGGCAGTGTGTCTACCGACGGTAGGTGTAACAAAGTCATACAAAAATATTACTTTTTCGTATTGGAGATATCTTGCTTCCATATTTCCAGAGAGTCTAGAATTTAGACAGTTCAGCCTTACGCTTATTCACCTTTTCACTGAGGAATCAAAAACAGCTAGTGCCAGGTGAGTGTTACATCCACTATAGGCAGCCACTACGCTTAGATATATAACAAAGCCTAAACCGTCTGAACTACAAAAATAACCATTACATAATGCCGTCACCTCGGCAACCATTATATCTGTAATGAACTAGAACTATTACCATTATTGTTGTGGTGAAGAACTTTTCAGGGCTCCGTTTTTCTTCACACGTTTTGGGAGCCACTCAAATTCTTCCCTTTTAGGAATCATTAACGAATACAAGTTTAGGTAATTTGCGTGCTACTAAAAATCTAACAGTGATGTCCAAGTTCCAGTGGTCCCAGCTTATATGTTAGAACATATGATGACTGTGGTGGATTTGATTCTCGAAACTTGAAATTCCATAGTATCATATCAGTCAGACAAGAAGAATAGTTTTTTTTGGCCACTCAATCCTTCAAAGTAGCGGATTCTTGTACACCTAGTGCATGTTCTCAGTAGACCTAGAATATTCTTACTATTCAAGTACCGAAATTTAGTATTTTTTGATGTTTGATTCTTCTAGAGGTACCCCTAAAATATCCAGTACGAAATTACATAATACACAACTTATTACTGAGATTTTATGGATTATCAGCACATTCTAGTATACCCAGATATAGAATTTAGGGTGCAAAATGCGGCCTTCACAGCTAACTGGGGCATTTCCAATCCCACTAAATTTGTAAGATTCAAGGTGAAATCATAGTATATGTAATTCTGGAATATGAGAATATGAAAGTCAAATTAGAGGTTGGTGAAACGTAAAACACAATCAATTACCAGTATATCCACAATGGTCTATATGCAGGATCCTCGTGTTTGGGTGAACTCAATCTAAGGCCCTAGTTATTATTGGTGGGCCTGATGTCGGAGACACTTTCGTATGTCCTCCTTCAGCTGATATATATTTTTGATGGTGTTACAAAATAGCGGGAGCTTTTTATATTGGGGTGAGTCTCCACATGACCAAAGTCACGTGACCAGTTACAAACGACCATGTTTGAAATATGGGCACCTATAGGTGTGCTGAAAACGGTGGGTCTCTACTCTCCTTTCAAATTCTCTTTATATGTACTTCGCTGCTATTTAAAGCTTCAACTTCTCCAAGATAGCGATGGTGGTCTCGTAGCCCTCGATCTCGGCCTTGAAGTTCTCCGCACGCTTGTAGGCGGCCTCCTTGGCCTCGGCCTTGGTCTTGTCGGTGAACTTGCTCATAGACTCGCTCAACTTCTTGGCCAAGTCCTGCACGTTGCTCAACTTCTTGTTGACCTTGCTGATTTCCGAGTCGATGTCGATCTTGCCCTTAACCATCACGTGCACGTTTGTGCTGGCACTGACTCCGTTCAATGCACATCCGCTTGGAACGGCTTGGTTCTCCTCTAAAACCTCGATGTTGTCCACACCTTTGATGAGCGACACAATGGACTCCTTCTGGTTGCGGCAGATCTCTCTGACCTCGGCATCGCTGGTCTCCACATAAACCTGGCCCTGCTTCAAGATGTTGTATTGCGACAACAACGAACGAGCTCCCTTGGTGATGTTCAACACCAATTCGTATGCCTCCAACGATTTGTGGTCCTCAAAGTCTTGGGCAAACTCTGGGAATGGGGCAACAGTAATGGAAGGAATGTTTTCTCCGGCTCTTCTGGGCAATCTCTGCCACATTTCCTCCGAAACAAATGGCATGAATGGGTGGATCATTCTCAATGCTGCGTCGATACACGTGTAAAGCGTGTCCTGGGCAGACTTCTTCTGCTCTGGGGTTCCCTCCTGGATCAAAGCCTTGGAGTTTTCAATGTACACATCACACAAGTCGTACCAGAAGTTGTAGACGGCAGATGTGGCCTCAGAGAACTCTCTCTTGTCCAAGTGAACGCCCACGTTCTTGGAGGCTTCTTGTAACTTGTGCAAAATCCATTTCTCCACCAAACTCTCGTGGCCAGACTTGGCTGAGGTCTCTGGGGGAACGTAATCGGCACCCAAACGGCCCAAGACAAACTTGGTGGCCTGGTAGATCTTGTTGCAGAACTTTCTGTAGCCCTCCACTCTCAAGATATCGAGGTTAATGTCTCTGCCTCCGGTGGTGTATGCACACAAGGCGAATCTGAGCGCATCGGTTCCACACTCGGGAATACCATCTGGGTAAGACTGTTTCTGGCCAGCAGCGGCCTTCTCCATCTCCTTGGGGTCCAAGTTACCCACTTTCAACTTGTCGTGCAAGGCTTGCAAGGAAACACCGGAGATCACGTCCAATGGGTCAATCACGTTACCCAAAGACTTGGACATTTTCCGTCCCTGTGCGTCTCTGACCAAAGAGTGGCAGAACACTTCCTTGAAAGGCACTTTTCCGGTCAATTTCACAGTCATGAGGATCATTCTGGACACCCAGAAAAACAAGATATCCCAGCCGGTCTCCAACATGGACACAGGAGCAAAGAGCTTCAAGTCGTTGGTGGTGTTGGGCCATCCCAAAGTGGAAATAGCCCATAATCCGGAGGAGAACCATGTGTCCAACACATCCTCATCCTGCTCCAAGGTGAATTTAACACTGGAGAATCTGGCCGTGGCCTTTTCCAAGGCCTCTTCGTAAGTTCTTCCGGCCACCCAGTAGTTGTTGTCCAAACGGTCGTTTTCCTGGCCTTCAACGGCAACAAAATACACAGGAACACGGTGGCCCCACCACAATTGTCTGGAAATACACCAGTCCTGGATGTTTTCCATCCAGTGGAAGTACTCCTTCTCAGAAGTCTTTGGAGCAATGGAAATCTCCCCGTTTTTGACCACCTTGATAGCTTCCTTGGCCATTTCTTCCTGGCGAACCCACCATTGAGGCTTCAACAAAGGCTCGATGACGTCACCAGATCTAGAACACAATGGAATGGTCATCTCGTTGTCCTTTTGGTCCACGAACAAACCCAATTCCTTCAATTTGGAAATAACCTTGGATCTGGCATCGAAACGCTTGGTGCCCTCCCATTCGGGGCCACAGTTCTCGTTCAAAAGACCGTCATCGGTCAAGATGTTGATGAACTCCAAGTTGTGTCTTTTACCGGTGTTGTAATCATTCTGGTCATGAGCAGGAGTGATTTTCACTGCACCAGTACCGAATTCCATGTCCACGGCTTCTGAATCCGTCACAATAGGAATTTTACGGTCTAAAAAGGGGTGCTTGACAAACTTACCATGCAAGTGTTTGTAGCGAGGGTCCTCGGGGTGCACAGCCACACCAGTGTCACCAAATAAGGTTTCAGGTCTAGTGGTGGCCACGGTGATCTTTTCATCTGACCCTTCCACTTGGTACGAGTAAGACGTCAACACACCAAACTCGATTTTCTCGTCGTAGCCAGGAACAGACAAGAGAGTCTTTCCAGGAATGTCCTTATTGTCGACCTCCAAGTTGGAGATGGCAGTGTTCAACTTGGTGGACCAGTTGATCAAACGAGAAGCACGGTAAATAGTGCCATCCTCGTGTAATCTCACAAAGGCCTCAGTGACTGCTGCAGACAAGTCAGGGTTCAAGGTGAAAGCCTCTCTGGACCAATCAAAAGAAGCACCCAAACGCTTGACTTGGTTTTTGATACGGGCATGGTACTCCTCCTTCCATTCCCAGACTTTTTCCACGAATTTTTCTCTTCCATAGTCATGTCTAGTCTTTTGTTCGGTCTTCCAGACTTGTTTTTCCACCACAGACTGCGTGGAAATACCGGCATGGTCGAAACCGGGCAAGTACAAAGTGGTCTTTCCCTTCATACGGTTGTAGCGGATCAAAGAGTCTTGGATAGCAAAGGTCAAAGCGTGTCCAATATGCAAGGCACCGGTGACGTTGGGAGGAGGGGCGGTGATGGTGAAAACACCGGCCGAATTGAGTTTTCCATCCTCCAATTTGGGCTCAAAGAACTTCTGTTGCTCCCACCAAGCGTACCACGAACTCTCGACGTTCTTGGGGTTGTAAGCCTTGAATGCAGGATCGTCCAAAGAAGCCAAGACCTTTTTCTGGCCCGGCGTGGTGGTATCGGTCCATTCGGGCACGGGCTCCACGGGCTTCTTCTCCTTCTTTGGTTTTTTCTCTGTGGCCTTTTTGCTGGAGTCTTCCTCCTGCTTCTTCTTCTTGGCCAAGAACTTGGCCATTTTCTCGGCCTTTTTCTTCTCTTTTTCGAGCTCCTTGGCACTCTTGACCTTCTCGCCTCCTTCTGCAGGTGCAGGAGCAGCTACCACTTCTTTTTCAGACATGCTAAAATATCGGCGTGGGGTTCGGGGGACTGCAAGAAAGAGTCTTTTAAAGACCATGCAGTGGAGTGAAGTGAGAAGTTTTTCTTGACCCGCACTCGCTCCTGCAGACACCCTTTGACTCGTTGAGAAGACCCTATACCGTAAAATGTGGTACTTAGTATGGCATGGAAAAATCAGAAAAAGTCGACCGTGGTCCAAAAACCTGGTTTTGGATAAAAATGATCTAATTGTTTAATCTGTGCCTTTTTTTTGGTGTAAGTAACTATAAATATTTTCAAAATTTCGACCTCTCATTATTACGTACGTTTTCTGTTAGATTCTTTTAGGCACGTAAATCACCTGACTATATTCGAGCTATAGAGGGTGTGGGAATGGATCATTACATTTTTAGTTTGGAAGATTGAAGTATGCTCAAAGGCCCTGAACCACCCACCATAGTAGAAATAGACGCATCAGACTGACTCGTAACAGAAGATCCAACTGGTACACCTGAAGAACCAGAAACAGACACATCTGAAGAAGATTCAGACACACAATTTTCACTGGAAGGTTTTGAGGCACTGGAAGCACTGGACCAGTTACTGGACTATTCGACGTGCTCACCACAGAACCAGAGGCTTTAGATATGCTTCACACCGAGGAAGAAGCACTTGACGCTTTTGGAGCTGGATGAGCAGCAATATTCACCAAAGAGAAGGCATGAACAGATACTGTACAAACATCAGAACTGCTCAGCTAGAAGCTCTAGATTAAGACTCCGAGACTTCAGAAGGCACCAAAGACTGAGAAGTCACAACTGAGGATTTGAAGATGCAGCTAAAGATTTGAAGATGCAGCTGAAGACCCTAAAGATTCATTTTAAATTGTGGTTATATAAAAGGGTTTGTTCTGGTAAGCTTATTCATAGAAGCTATTTTTCTCTACTGTTTTGTGGGCAATTTCAAGCCATTGATGATTCCTCAGTAAGAAATTCAGTAGTCTTTTTTACTACTGCTCTCATGCAGTCGAAAAGGTGTGGTGACGGTGAACGAAAAGGGAGTAGTAGCATCGGGAATAACTGGTCACGGATCCCGAATAACTGGTCACGTGAGCTCAATCCCTAGGAGTATTCTGCCCATCTTGGCCCTAACAAATTCTTAATCTAATACATTAGACATGTTGAGAGCAAATAAAGGAAGGGTAGGAAGTAACATGTCTTCGTTTTTAGTAGGCTCTCCAAGTTGTCCTCTTTATGCTGAGGCTAAAGAATTCAATATGTATAGATTAATAATATCAATGGTAATATCTAAACTTAGATATCATGGCTATATAGTTTGTATAAAGTCTAGTATGGTTTTATATTAGTGTTTTTATTAGCAATGTAGTGGTGTAGTAGTGAGTAGTACAGTGTTAGAGTTCGGCACAGTAAAGAGTACAGTACAGTAAAGAGTACAAAACAGTAAAAAGTACAGTACAGTAAAAAGTACAGTACAGTAAAAAGTACAGTACAGTAAAAAGTACAGTACAGTAAAAATTACAGTACAGTAAAAAGTACAGTACAGTAAAGAGTACAGTACAGTATGGTAAATGTTGTATGGTGCAATTAGTAGAGTATGGAGGAATGAAGTAGTAGTAAGTAGTAGACTATACCCACACCAACACTAAGAGTTTAAACATACAGTAAATTTCTTTGAAAAGAAATTAAAGGATTTAGAAATTCATACTTGAATAGATTCACTAAATCGAAAAAGACCAAAATATCCTGTTTGAGTGTATGATGCAGAAGATCTAAATTCATTCACAATCAGTGTTTTTTCTTATTCCGTCCTTGAAAACGTTCATATGAAGTTCAATCCATGAGGCAACTACGCTATTGCAAAGCACGGATTCAAGGCAACTATGTTATTGCAAAGCACGGATTCAAGGCAACTACGCTATTGCAAAGCACGGATTCACCCGGGCTACGTGGGCTTTTCCGAGGGTTATTTCGTGTTCGGTCCTACAATCAAGAAAGAAGCGTTGGTTTTGAGCCCCTAAAGGAAGGTTTTCAATCACCCTTTGTAGTCATGCATTATTCTCTGTGAAATTGTACCAGAACAGAAATTCTAATTTCATGTGGTTTCGAATTTTAAGTGTTGTTTGAAGTTTATGTTTCTTCTCACCGGTGGATTCATAAAACAACGCGTCAACCTATTCCCACTCTCCAATCCACTCTTCCACTCTTCCACTCTTACTCTACTATTACTCTACTTTCAACTAGTAGTGACTATGACTATAATTACTGCCTACTAAGACTCATGGTAGACGAATACATAAGACCAGAATACTTATAATTATGAGATCATCCTGACTATGCTTATCTACTATGACTACTCACAGATTACTTTAATAATTACATAGATTTCGTATATTTCAAAACCACGAATCGGTGGATAACAGTATAAAAGAAGAATCAATACCCATACCAACACTCACACTGAACAGTAGTAGTAGCAGTATCAACACTCACATTAATGCTCACACTAAGACTAGTAGTAGTAGTAGTAATAGTAATAGTAATAGTAATAGTAATAGTAATAGTAATAGTAATAGTAATAGTAATAGTAATAGTAATAGTAATAGTAATAGTAATAGTAATAGTAATAGTAATAGCAAGTAGTTATTGGGTGTACGAAAACAGTCTATAGCTGATCCTGTACCTACTTGGTTTTGAAGTGAGGGCGCGGGCTCCTAACCGGTAGTAGAGTATAGTTGTAGCGTACTAGAGCCAAGCCGTAGTGTTTTTTGGTATACTGCTGAATAATTCTGAATTTATAGAGATGAAAAACTCGAATAATTTACCATGAAATATATCACCATATGCATATTTCATTACCATGTTCTCTTTCTGTGTTCTCAGTATAATACCAGATTCTCACTATTGCTGCAAAATGCGCACTTTTTCGCCTCACCGAAAAATTATCTCCCATACTCTTATATAATGAAAATTGAGTACCTTAGTTTAGTATAATATGTACTGTATGATTTATTAGATTCATTAGACTTATTATTGTCATGTTTGATAAACTTATGCCTTATTAAAATTATGTTCGTTGATTCCTCAAAGGAAGGAACCGGAGTGGCTCATACAACTTTGAGAGAAACGTGGCATTCGACAAACTCTCCACTGGAACAATGCCAAGAAATCTTCGTACAATGATGGCCATTAAAAACTCCCGATATGGCCTGGCCATTGTTACCATTACTCTGGCTTCATGGTACCTCTATAGGCGGGCCCTGCCTATGGTGGATCTAGCCAGATGTGATGTATATAGTAAATATAGTGTGTAAATATGCTTAGTGTTAGACCTACCATGGGTAGACACAATATCCATAGAGGTATCTTTGCCTATGACTCATTCAAGGCACCATACCCGTGACTTGGACTCATTCATTCACCTTACCCCGTGACATGGCGTTTAAGCGGCCTGCTTCACTTCTCTGGTATTCACAGGTTAGCTATATAATTACCCTGATTTGCACTTATTGGGAATCCATCAACGAATGAACATAACTCCCAGTATTAGACGTATTCAAGAATCTAACAGTGAGTGGATATGGTTAGTGAATTTTTAGTGAATATGGTTAGTGAATTTTTAGTGAATATGGTTAGTAAAAATGGTTAGTGAATATGGTGTTAGATTCTGGTTACGTCCAGTACTCTGTTTTGTATGTTTATTCGCCGATGGATCCCCAATAGGTGGGAATCCGAGTACTTACATAGCTAACCTGTGAGTACCAGAGAAGTGGAGCATGGCGGTTAAACGCCATGTCACGATTTAAGGTGGAAGGATGGGTCCAAGTCACGGGGTATGACGCATTGGACCAGTCATTGGCATTCGTAGGCTCTAACAATACCTCTATGGGTAGTGTGTTTACCCATGGTGGGTCTAACATATGGTTAGTAAATATGGTTAGTAAATATGGTTAGTAAATATGGTTAGTAAATATGGTTAGTAAATATGGTTAGTAAATATGGTTAGTAAATATGGTTAGTAAATATGTGTAGTGTGGAAAGTGGTATGGAAGGCGAAAGTGAGTATGGTAAGGTGGGGGCTGGTGTCACTGTGCAGTATAACGAAATTTTTAAAAATGGTAACAAGGCGAGTGCGCTCTGAGTCCCATGGCTTGCAGGATAGCGCCGTAACATAGTACCTCTTTTTCATGTGCACCGATGGTTACTTACAACCGCCGGTAATGTGAATGTAGACCCCCCATATAAATAAGGGAGTCTGTACCATATCGGTCTTTGCTGAGTTAAATCAATCAATTTTCATCTGTCTAAGGTATCCCAAAAATGCCTCTTAAAGCCATCCACCGAATGACCTCGAACTGATAATACTCCAATGGACACTGTGAACACCACCACCTCCTCTCTTGAAGTAAACACTGAAGGAGAAATGTTTACATATGTTGACGAGACTATGAGGACAGTCTCTTTCGGTCCCTGTCCACTGGACATTACACCGTGGTTAATCTATGGTCCACCTGGTGCCGCTAGCTTGAATGAGGAACATGCGTTGTCTAACCTACACCGAACGGAAATCACTTATTCCGAAGCGGAATACGGAACGGAACTCACTTATTCCGAAGCGGAATACGGAACGCATTTATTCCGCAACAGGGTTGCATTATTTTGTGGCGCCTATTGTGTGCATCATAAAAGTCTGCGAATCTGCAGGGATTGAAGGAGGTGATTGGCTAAGATACTGAACCCTGCAGGAAACGTACTACGTGTAGACAGACCTGTGTTTTTCTTGGCATTGTTAATCCTGATTAAAATAGACTCTAAAGATAGCCCGCTGATCAAACACCGCTAGTGGAAAGTAGCCCGCTGATCAAACACCGATAGTGGAAAGTAGCCCGCTAGCCACCATTGAAATTTATACATACTGGAAATCAATTGGCCTGGTGTACTGGTGTTATATATATTGAGTACAATCTTCTTTAGCCGGGCGTACGAGAGCGTTTTGAAAAAAACAAACTGATTTCCGTGATCGAGAGATGTATTCTTTGGAAATTTCGTGATCGCTAAAGGATTAAGTGTGATCTCGGTTATGAGCCCATTTTGGGAAGAATTCCGATAGGTGAGAAGCAGGCTGTGCTCGTATTACGTATTGCTGCGCGCAAACAATCAGGGCTCCGAACTGGTCCATAACTGATCTCCCAAATACGAACAGCCGCTTGATGAATATGTATAACTTGTAGCAGGAGGTTAGAAAAGCGGGCGGTGTCGATAAAAAACGGAAATCAAAAAAAAATCAAAAAAGGCGGATTATGGTGTACACATGGAACAACCAAATATGACTACAGACAAGCAAGATTAGGCTACAGAAATACATTGAACTCCTATAAAACAGCCTGCAACAGCCTGAAACAGCCTGAAATAGTATGAGACAGTATGAAACAGTAGGAAACATAATTTATTGAAAGACAATTTTCACAACTTTGAAACACTAGTAAAACACCCAAGAAATTTACCCTTAATATTCAACCCCGTATTTACAGCACTGCATTAGGTGCCTCCGAAGGGTTTGATGGATGTTGCAGTATATGCAGGCGCGCAAAGGTCGAGGCTGAGCGTGCAGCATTTCCTGAAATCTCTACAATACTTCAACCCTCATTGTTCCATTGTTCTGCAAGAAAACAAAAGTCAGATCCGCTTTTGTGCAGTTACACCTTGAATACTATTTGCAACATATTCAAGTATGTCAAGAAAGAAAATTTAGGACTAGTTGGGAACAGAAGATGGAGACGGTTGGAGTGTTTGAGAGTTGTTTATAGAACAAGATTTGAGCAAGGTTTGAGCTGCGCGAAGACGTCAAAACAAGCAGAAGTTGTTCGGAAGAGATGGAAGAGATGGGACAAAGTAAACAGATGGAACAGATGAAACAGATGGAACATGAAACATGTTTGAAACACGCTTGAAACAGATGTAGAATTAAAACAGCCTTGAAACATTTTTGAATCGGTTGAATCAGTCTCGATTCCTATTTGAACCAGCTTCAATCAGTTTGGTGTGATTTGAGTGATTAAAAACTGCCATTCGCAAACTGAAATATCGTCCAAACACTTGTGAAACACTCTGGAAACAAATATGACTTTATTTCGGCAATTTCAGTTGCTAGAGCTATTTTGAAGTGCCTATGAAACAGTCTAAACACCCATGAACGCTCAACTAGTCCAACAACTCTATTGAAGAAGTTACTAACAGCAGTTCTAAGCAATTTGGCATCACAATAATAGACTAATCTTTAGGAGCATTCAAAGATCATCACCTATAGAAGCATTCTAAAGCATCGCAGTCAATATGAGTCTGATTGTTTCCATTCCGACATGGTCGCCCACGTCGGGGTACCCCACCACCACGCCCACATCGCTCAAAACCGTGGCCACTACAGTTGGCCCAGCCTTGATGTCCAAGATCAGCTCTGCATATGAGGTCTTACAAACAGTCACATATATTGGAGATGCCATTGATCCATCTAATGCCATCCGGGGAGCCCAGGCCTCGTTGGCCATTCTCAGTGCTCAAAACGAGTTAGCTACAGCCACGGCCTCTTCAGCCAAAGCAGAGGCCACACAGGCCATCATGCAGGCCATGTACAATTTACAGCAATTGGCCGACGATGAGAATGTGTACGGGTTCCACCTCAGCCGGCCCGGAAATATTATTTACATGGTGGTTTTCGCCATAGTCACTCTCTTCAACATTGCCATGCTTTACCGGTCTCGCTACCACTGGTATAACATTACGTTTATCTGTGGATATGCACTTGAGTTCATTGGGTTTTTGGGCCGTGTCTTGGCGTTTGGTGATAATAGCAATATGAACTACTTCATCATGCAGTACACCACGTTGACCCTTTCGCCTGCGTTCATCATGGGAGGTATCTACTTTATCTTTGCGCAGAATGTCACGGTGCATGGCCGCGAGTACTCGGTGTTGAAGCCCATGTGGTACTCGTACTTTTTCCTTGCATCCGATATTGGGTCTTTGGTGGTCCAGGGAATTGGAGGAGGAATGGCCTCTATGGCCAACAAGAACCACAGGGACCCTTCTCCGGGCACGTGGACTATGTTTGGCGGTGTTCTCTTCCAGGTGGTGGCCATGACAATTTTCCTTTTGTTTTGGTTCGAGTACACGCTCCGGATATACTTTAAACATGCCAAGGATGTGCCTGGAGACTCTCCTTACAAGCGCAGAACGCCATCGAACTACTTGAAAATGATGCTCAACTTCAAGTCCGCTCAGAATTATCGGGAGCGCGAGTTGGAGGAATTTTATGACCGTCGCTATGGTTCTATTCGGGAACGGCCTTTGGTCAAGTGGTATCCGCTTGTGATCACCCTTTCCGTGGCGGTCATCTATATCCGGTGTGTCTACAGAGTGGTGGAGTTGAAACAGGGTTTCAATGGGTACTTGGTGACGCACGAGGTGTTCCTCTTGGTGTTGGATGCGGCCATGGTTGCCATCGTGGGTCTTTTGTTTATTGTTTTCCACCCAATGTTTGTTTTTGGCAAGGAAAACGTGTTGAAGTTGGCCAACGTGAGAAAGGGAGTTGCTGAGACCCCAGATGAAAAGGAGAGCTTTTCGGATTGATCAGGTAGATCAAGGGTTCGAAAAATGGAGATTGGGGAAGGTCAGAGACCAAAGAAGATGCAATCAGAGTTTGAACAAGAATTCGTTTGATACTCTGAATACTGTTTGACTCTAAAATCTCTGACTGAAACTGAGTCTGTTGGTGTGTGTTTCAGAGTGGTGGACGCATTTCCGCCGTTGGGAGACGACTTATACCTGGTGTAAGTCTGTTGCTGCGTACACCGTGCTTCGGCATCAGATGTCGAGTGCACTGATTAATTTATAATGCATGTAGTTTAATTTAGTATGTGCTGAGAGTCTTTCCGTGTAAAATGCACCTACTAGGTGAATATAGATAGATATACAAGTACAATTGGAAAGAGCCTTTGCAGAAGTAGGAGTGTATATAGACATAAATATAGAGGTGGAGGTAATTATGGGACTTTTCAACCTATGTTTTAGTCTATTTGATATACAGAGATATGGAACTTGTGTTGAGAGTTTTAATATACACTCCTGTAATCTGGAACAGTTACCACGTTACTTTCAATAAGTCACGTGATTGTGGAACTTCAGTGATCATCTTAACCACTTATATTCTTATCTGTATCTCCTAGTACCTAATATTATACTAAGAAATCCTTGTATCTTAACATTTCGATGATCTCTTTTAAAAATATTCTCATCTATTTTTATAGGCACCAGCTTTTCTCCCTCTTCAGTCTCTTACCAACATTTTCTTCTCCAAGACAACTCCCAGAGATTAGATGAGAGCTAGACGAGAGCTTAGCGAGCACTCAGAGAGGCTTCACCCAGGCTTAGCCTCTTCAACAATACTCTTTATTGTTTCATCTGTATACAGTCACATGAACATGCAGTACACGTGGATGTACTGATTACTCAAGTTCAACACACTCAACCGCATCCAACGCCTCTACGAACTACATCGACTCCGAACATGCTAAGTACTCGTTGACAGATGCATTTTTTAGAATAGAAAATTATACAGGTTGTAGTGTCCCCATCCATAAAAGTCTTCGATAACAGACTGTGGAAGGTACATCAAAAATTATAAAGTCTTCGATAACAGACTGTGGAAGGTACATCAAAAATTATAAAACCTTCGATAACAGACTGTGGAAGGTACATCAAAAATTATAAAATCTTCGATAACAGACGGAGGAAGGTACGTCAAAAATTATAAAATCTTCGATAACAGACGGAGGAAGGTATATCAAAAATTATAAAATCTTCGATAACAGACGGAG
>NKZC01000138.1:0-42794 GCA_002374385.1 Metschnikowia borealis
TATACTATACTGTACTACTGTACTATACTATACTGTACTACTGTACTATACTATACTGTACTACTGTACTATACTATACTGTACTATACTATACACTATACTATACACTATACTATACACTATACTATACAATATACTATACACTATACTATACCATATACTATACACTATACTATACAATATACTATACACTATACTACACAATATACTATACCATATACTATACACTATACTATACAATATACTATATGTCAGATCCGCCATGGGTAGTAACCTACCTATGGAGGGATTAGAAAGTCTCTCTGCCCGATCCTAATTAGGGCTACCACGAACGCCGTCTCACGGCGTTCGACCATCAACAATGATGGCCCTTTTTCGAAGATACCAAGAACAATCATCACCATTGTTCTGGTGAAGATTTTCACTGCCACGTTTCTCTTCAAAAGCTATATAAATCGCACTGGTTCTTCTTTGTGAAGAACCATCAACGGATAAATAGGTAACTTAGTACAATACGTTCAACAAGAATCTAACACTATACTATACTATATACCATATACTATACCATATACTATACACCATTCTATACTATACACCATTCTATACTATACACTATACTATACACTGTACTATACTATACTGTACTACTGTACTATACTATACTGTACTACTGTACTATACTATACTGTACTACTGTACTACTGTACTATACTATACTATACTATACACTATACTATACACTATACTATACACTACACTATACTATACACTACACACTATAGCCCAATTAAGTTGTTTGAGGCTTTTCTGTGTAGTCCTAGCAAAGGTCATTCCGTGTGTTATAAATCATCAATTACGTTTTCAGCGTGCTGAATTTGTAGCCACGTCTTCAGGCCATATAATTACACTACAAAAAATCCATACATATACACTACAAAAAATCCATATCTATACACTACAAAAAATCCATACATATACACTACAAAAAATCCAAACATATACACTACAAAAAATCCATACATATACACTACAAAAAGTCCATACATATACACTACAAAAAATCCATACATATACACTACAAAAAATCCATATCTATACACTACAAAAAATCCATACATATACACTGAATAGTGTGCACTTGGGTAGACTGGTACTAAATAATATATGTTGGATCCATCATAGATAGTACTCTAGCAGTTTCAGTCTTTTCAGCCTACGCTGTTCATCTGACAATGGCCATCGATAATGTGGGCTTCATACACGAGTCCCAATAGACTTGTAGGGTTTATTCCAGACCACTGAATCCCTTGGCTTCTCAATGACTTAGGGTCCGTTGTATTTTCTTTTAGTACTATGAGTGGGTACTTATTCTGGGTCTTACTCCTGACTTTACTGCTGGCTCTAGTACATATTCTGATGACTACTTATTTTCTGGTACTGAGTAGAATAATGGAGTCATTATAGCAGTTCACTCTAATCCATAGTCTGTAGTCTATACTACTACCAGTCTATAGTACTTTATACTTTATAGTACTTTATACTTATAGTACTTTATACTTTATAGTACTTTATACTTTATAGTACTTTATACTCCATACTGCTTTATACTCCATACTGCTTTATACTCCATACTACTTTATACTCTATACTACTTTATACTCCATACTCCATACTACTTTATACTACTTTATACTACTTTGTCAGGTCTACATAGGTTCCCACCTATTGAGGTATTATGCCTCTCCGCCTGATATATCCCAGCCACCTAGCTGCGCGCCCGTTCTCTAATTATACATGCAACTCTGATTCCTCCTAGAATCATCGGCGAATGAACATACTAACCAAAGTACTGACGTAACCGGAGTCCACCTTTATACTACTCCATAGTCCGTAGTCCATAGTCCATAGTCCATAGTCCATAGTCCATAGTCCATAGTCCAATGTCCAATGTCCAATGTCCATAGTCCAATGTCCATAGTCCATAGTCCACACTCCACACTCCACACTCCACACTCCACACTCCACACTCCACACTCCACACTCCACACTTCATACCTGCTCCTGTCGCAAAAGGTCCACGATATATCTCTTCGTCTGGAAGAACGTCTGTACGATGGTGGGAACAGAACGCGTGGAAAGGGAGGAGGAGGAGGAGCGAATTTATACTTTGCTCCTGCATACAGCCCCTCGATCATCCTGCACGCGTCGGCCGCGCCAGTGCGTTGTCAAAATTCCACCACTTCCGTCCTACGGCAACAATACCGTCTACAGAGAACTCTTTCTTCTCCCGACACATTGGCCGCCAAACACTTAGTTCCAGCCTTTTCGCCGCCCCCATTTACCCCTCTGGCGCTTTTTTCCCGCTATTTGCGCCCCCCTGTGTCATCCTAGACGGCGCTTTTTCTCCACATTCCCCCTCCCAATGAAAATAAAGGAAATCAACACAACGCTGACCATTGCGTGGAGCCACGATGTCATTCCGCTTTTGGCCGTAGCCTCCGTGGCCGGCGCCGTGGATTTGAACTTTTCCTCCGCCTCCACCTTGGAGATCTGGGACCCGTTTGGGCCTCTGTCCGCTACCCCGATTTTCTCTGCCCACGTCGACCACAAGTTCCATGCCTTGGCTTGGCTGTCGCCCTTCGACTCCTACCTGCACGGAGTGTTGGTGGCGGCGCTTGAAACCGGCGCTGTGGAGTTCTACAATGTGGAAACCTTGATCAAACATGGCTCCTTGCAAACTGCCACTATCCACTCTTCCAAGAAACACTCCGGCGCCGCAAAGTCCTTGCTGTTCAACCCGCTCCAGCCACACATATTGGCCTCTGGCGGCCTGCAAGGCCAGATCTTCGTGTGGGACTTGAAGACGTTTGAAGACCCGTTTATTCCAGGCAGACCCATGACTCCTATGGATGAGATTTCGTGTGTGGCCTGGAACAATACTGTGCCACATATCATGGCCTCCACCAGCAATGCTGGATATACCAGTATCTGGGACTTGAAGCTGAAGAGAGAGGTGTTGCACTTATCATACAATGGGCCTTTGGGCCGTGCAGACTTCTCGCACGTGGCATGGCACCCTACGCAGCTGACCAAGTTAATTACCGCCAGTCAAAGTGACCTGTGTCCCATTATTATGCTGTGGGACTTGCGGAATGCGTCAGAGCCCGAGGCCATTTTGGAGGGCCACACCAAAGGTGTGTTATCCTTGGATTGGTGTGTGCAAGACCCAAACTTGTTGATTTCCTCCGGAAAAGACAATACCACCAAGTTGTGGAACCCCATCACAGGCGTGAAGCTTGGCGAATACCCTAGTGCTGCCAACTGGGCGTTCTTGACTCGCTTTGCTCCTAGAGCCCCGGATGTCATTGCTACTGCATCTTTCGATGCTAAGATTGTCATCCAGACCTTGCAAGACACCTCTCCGCCCGTTTCCGAAAAAGTGCGTTCTAATAACGACGATGAGTTCTGGTCCAACATCGCTGCCACGGAGGTGCAACAGGCCGTGTTCGAGGTGCAACAGGCTCCATTATGGCTCAAGCGACCCTGCAGTGCCAGTTTTGGCTTTGGCTCCAAGCTTGTGACCATACATAACTCCGACGGCAAGGGCCGCGTGGATGTGTCGAAATTTCTTTCGAAAAACCCGGCCAACTACGTTTTGGCCGAGTTGCTGGAGGCCATCAAGTCCAATGACTTTTCAAAAATCGTGTCTGCAAGAGCCTCGGGTTCTTCTTCAGATAAGGCTGACTGGGAGGTATTGCAGAAGTTGGAGAGCCAAGGAAAAGGTGCTTTTTTCAAGACTTTGGTGGACGAAGTCTCTCCTTCCGAGTCTGCTTTGGATCTTGATGCCGAATTATTGAGCGACGAGCCTGCTTTGGATCCTGAAAACGATGACGCGTTCTTCTCCAATCTTTCCAAGGATATGAAGAATAAAAAGGGCTCCGGTGCTGACTCATATGTGCCTACAGGTGACTTTAAGATCCACAACGAAGGGGATTCGGACGTGGAATCTCGGTTGGCCAAGTTGCTCTTGAACTACAAGATCCCTGATGCAGTTTCATTATGTTTGCAGGAGGGCAAGTTGACGGAGGCCTTGATTTTGGCCTTGGACCAGAGCGAGGAGATCAGAAACAAGGTGAAAAATCATTACTTCTCGAAATCCGGCTCCAACGTCACCTCGCGCTTGATCTACTCCGCCTCCTACAAAGATATCTCGGATATTGTGGCCAATGCAGACATCTCTGACTGGAAAGACATTGCGGCCAGTATATCATCCTTCTGCAAGGATGAAGAAGACTTCAACCACAGAATGGTGGAGTTGGGAGACCGGGTCATGCTGCACGACCCTTCCAACAAAGCCAACAGAGACAATGCTTTTACGTGCTACTTGGCCGGCAATGCTTTGGATAAAGTGTCAGCCATTTGGCTTGGCGATTTGCCCAAACTCGAGGAGACTTTGTTGCAAACGGAAACAGAGAAGATCTCGTCTCCCCACGATGCCAAGTACTTGGCATTGTCTGGATTTGTGGAGAAACTCTCGGTTTATCGGTCGATTTCGAAGCTTTCTGGCCCACTTTCTGGCCCTGCCATTGAGCCTGTTTGCGAGGCCATCTTTGAGTTCACCAATATGGCTGCTTCGAGCGGGTTTTTCGAGCTTGCGGACCAATTCATGGCCATTTTGCCCGAAGATTTTGCTGGTTTGAAGACTGAAAAGGATCGAATTGCTAAGGCTACCGGAACCTCCACCACAACAGCCACCAAAAAGGCTGCAAATGGGCCTGGAAATGGCCATGCAGCTAGAGCTGGTCGCTACAGTGTGGGCCATAAACCTTCTATTGTTGCAGCGGTGCATCCTTCTGTTCCTTCCGGAACTTCATCTTCTACCGCAGTGCCTTTGACCCAGGGCTATGCACCAACAGGACTTGGTGGGGCAGCAAACCCATATGTTCCAGCTGCCGTAGCCACAGCAGCAGGAGGAGCCCCAGTTGCTGGAGTCCCAGCTTTCAATCCTTACAACCCCAACCCCGAGGAAAAACGGCCTTCATTCAGTGGAGTCCAAGGAGGTGCAGCAGCTCCAGTTGGAGTGGTTCGTCCACCAGCAACCCCAGCTTTCACGCAGCCTTCGTCTTATGCCCAGCAGCCAGCAGCAGGAATTTACGGTAATGCCACGCAAGCATCCGTGCCTCCTCCGCCTACATCTAAGAAGAACGAAACCGATGGCTGGAACGACTTGCCTGATACGTTCAAAGCACCCAAGCCAGCCGCACGTCGGACTCCGGCTCCAACTTCAGCTTTGGGCTTGGGCTTCGTGAATTCTCCCTCGAAACCGGTGGCTCCTACGCCTAAACTCCCAATTTCAAGGCAGCCACTGAGCCAACTCCAGCCTCCTCCACCCAAGAATAGAGTGGTGACCAAAGGGTCAGCTCCGGGAACTCCAGGGCTTGCGCCTAGTGGCAAGTATGCACCAGCAGAGCCTGTTTCTCCTGCACTCAGCGCGTCAGGGCTGGTGACGAATGTTCCAATTGTTTCAATTGGAGCAGGAGGAGCAGCAGGGTTCAACTCGGCTCCAAAGAGTGCACCCAAGAACCCATATGCACTTGCAGCTACACCCTCGGCCAAAATCACGTATGCAGCACCTCCTCTGAACAATTTCGTGGCCCCAACGGCATCCAAACCCGTGCTGAACCCATACACGCCTCCACCTTCCAATACGCCCTCTTTTGGTGCTGGAACCCGGAGACCTGGCCAAGGAAGAACCATCTCGTCGCTGAGTATGGGGCAGAATGGACCTCCTTTGAGGAAGCCTTCTCCACAGACATTTGCACCTCCTCCGCCTGTATCCAGGCCAACAGCGGGGTCCAGAAGGGGATCGCAGTCGAATAATCCATACCAGCCCAAGTTGTCCAATGTGCCATCTGGAAACGTGACTCCTGTGGCCCCTGCAACAGGTCTTGCCCCACCTCCAACGGGACTTGCTCCACCCACAGCAGCCATGCCGCTTGGAAACGCATTCAGTGCCCCTCCAGTGGGGCCTAGATCCAGGCAACCAACCCCTAGCCAGTATGCACCAGTGCCCAGCAGAAGCCCCAACAACCAATATGCACCTCCAAACGGGACGTCTAATGGGCCAGCCAGTGCAGCTAACGCACCCAATGGGCCACCCGTGAATGGAGGGGCCGGTCAGTATGCACCTCCACCTCAGGCATCCATTGCTGGGCCTCCAAAAAGCCAATATGCTCCAAGCTCCACGCCAGCACAGAGCAGAGCACCTTCAAACCAATATGCACCATCCCAGCAATCGGTGCCTCAGATATCTGCACCTACCATTCCAGGGCCCCCAGTGAAGCCAAAGGCAGCAGCCGCAGCCGCACCAGCACCAGCACCAGCACCAGCACCAGCACCAGCACCAGCACCAGCACCAGCAGCACCAGCAGCACCAGCAGCACCAGCAGCACCAGCAGCACCAGCACAAAATCCCGAAACTTCAAACCCCCAGGCCTCAAAACCCGTGGCTTCTGGTGCCGAGGCTTCGGGAATCCAGACGTCGTTCACGGCGGTGTTGGGCCGCATCAAACCGGCAGCTCCTCCCAAGTACTCCAAGCACGTGACGGATATGGAGAAGCGTCTCAACCTCTTATTCAGCGATTTGAGCAGCTCCAAGTTATCGGGTGGAATGGTGGAGTCGTTGAGCAAATTGGCATCTGCGTTGGACGCGAAGGACTTTGCCAACGCCGCAGCCTTGAACCAGGAGCTCAGCACCAACCACGCCGGCGAGGCCGGCAACTGGCTCACAGGCATCAAGCGGTTGGTCACCATGGCCGAGGCGTTCGACTCCTAGTCACAGGCACCTAGTATAGCTATAGCGTAAAAATTAATCAGCAGTTACAGTAGTTAGAGAATGGCACACGATCCTGTGATCAGAGTAAAGAGTCGTAGAAAACGTAGAGTAAAGAGAGTCGTAGAAAACGTAGAGTCAAGCAGTGGCAGTGACTCAAGAGTAATACCAAGGCCACTATTAGTTACTATAATGACTCAAGAAATACACGGTGAAGTAGTAGAAAAGTGGTACAATATGGTCCTAGAGAGCACTCTCTCGTTTATACGCTATAAGCTTTTGTCTGAGTTAATACTAATTAGTGTATAGTCAGTAGTCAGTAAGAAGCACCACACTTCCACCCATCACTTAAAGACTCAGATATTCAAGTGTATAGTGTATAGTGTATAGTGTATAGTGTATAGTGTATAGTGTATATGTTCGTCGTCGAGTACCATCATTGCTCCTTCTTGAAGAATTCAGTACGCCCCATCATCTGCTTACTCCACCAATTACGGTAAGCAACATGCCCCAAAACGTATAGAGGTAGTCAACAGGATCAAGGGTTTCAATAGCCAAAGCACAAAGAGTCAAAAAGGACTCGAAGTGAGTGTAAGACTAGACAAAGGTAAAGATTCTAGATAAAAGGGTAAGAATATACCACTCCACAGTATATAAAGTTCAACCTGTAAGACGGCAAGACTGAGTATAAACTGTAGGGTTAGGTATCTGTAGGGTTAGGTATCTGTAGGG
Source organism: Metschnikowia borealis (assembly GCA_002374385.1). NCBI lineage: Eukaryota > Fungi > Ascomycota > Pichiomycetes > Serinales > Metschnikowiaceae > Metschnikowia > Metschnikowia borealis. The sequence goes on from NKZC01000138.1 coordinate 7,565, forward strand.
TTGGGTATCTGTAGGGTTGGGTATCTGTAGTGTTGGGTATCTGTAGGGTTAGGTATCTGTAGGGCTGGGTATCTGTAGGGTTGGGTATCTGTAGAAGAGAAGGCTAAGTGTATACTGCGAGTATCAGGCGACTCAGCCGTAAAATTAGACTTTTGAGCCCACTCTAGATGGGAGTATCAGCTTTAGAGCCTGTTTCGCATGGCCAAGGGCTGATCCGGAATCCCAGCAAGTTTGGCCACCTCGAAAGCATAAGATCTCGCTGATTCCCGGCTCGAGTCTAATGTGACATATTGGTTGTTAGACATGAATTTAGTCTCAGAAGTAGTCTCAGAAGTAGTCTCAGAAGTAGTCTCAGAAGTAGTCTCAGAAGTAGTCTCAGAAGTAGTCTCAGAAGTAGTCTCAGAAGTAAGGATTTTTCATAAATTCATCCATTGGATGTGTTGGAGAAGACGTAGTCGTGGTCGTACCATAAACCACTCAAGCTCCAGGTCAACCACAGGAACCGGTGGATGTGCTGTGATAGTTTAGACGGTCTTTATCATTGTCAGACCCAAACCATGTGTAGGGTCTTTCCAGAGAGAAATATGAAGCCTGCGTTGTCTGAGCTTGACAATGCATTCACATAGCGTATCATGTTATTATTGCATGGAGCACCATGATGGCCTGTGGTTTTGGATGGGTACTATTATGGGTTTGGAGTGTGATAAAACAATCATCACTATTGTTAGCCTGCTGAATTCGGATAATCAGATAGTTAGATAGTCAGATCGTAATATAGTCACATAGTAATATAATCGGATAGTCACATAGTAATATAGTAATATCGTCAGATAGTCAGATAGTCAGATAGTCAGATAGTCAGATAGTCAGATAGTCAGATAGTCAGATAGTCAGATAGTCAGATAGTCAGATATTCAGATAGTCACATAGTCACATAGTCACATAGTCACATAGTCACATAGTCAGATAGTCAGATAGTCACATAGTCACATAGTCACATAGTCACATAGTCACATAGTCACATAGTCAGAGAGCTCAATGGAGAAGGTTACTATAAGGACAGCTCCAACCCAAAAGTACGAGTAGCCATTATTTCCGAAGCCTTGAAAAGTCCATAGCAATCAACTTGCTAACATCTTCTAATGCAAGCATTTGGAGCTGTCTTTGTAGCATCGGACTGGTATAATAACCACAATCCCTGGCCGAGAATGCCATACATTGTTTCAAGGACATTTCGCCTTATGAGATAGAAAGACCTCTTTGCCTTTTCGGGAACAATTGAGATGACGTAAAGCTCCTCTGGCTCTGGTTCTAGTGCTGGTAACCATCTCAGTCCAAACCGTGCTCTGGTGTTTGAACGTAAGATAGTCAGATAGTCAGATGGTCACACAGAAATATAGTCACATAGTAATGTAGTCATATAGTAATATAATCACATAGTCAGATAGTCACATAGTAATGTAGTCATATAGTAATATAGTAATATAGTGATGTAGTAAGATAGTCAGATCGTAATATAGTCATATAGTCACATAGTCACATAGTAATGTAGTCACATAGTAATGTAGTCACATAGTAATATAGTAATGTAGTCATATAGTAATGTAGTCATATAGTAATGTAGTCATATAGTAATGTAGTCATATAGTAATGTAGTCACATAGTAATATAGTCATATAGTAATATAGTAATATAGTAATATAGTCACATAGTCAGATATTCAGATAGTAATATAGTCACGGTTAGACCCATCATGGGTAGACACTACCCAGAAGTATCCTTCGAGCCTACGAATGCCAATGACTCGTCCAAGGTGTCAAACCCCGTGACTTGGACTCCTCTATTCACCTTACCTCGTGACATCAGCTCAATGTAAACGTTTGAATCCCCGCAGGAAATCAAGGATTACTTAAAAAAATACATTGGAATGTTCAATACCGAGTCTGCTGTGTATGTAAAGGATCTCTTAGATGGCAAGTCTGTACGGACATTCAATGCAGCTCCGCTGTTGGAGGATATTCTTAAAGGTGGCACTGGTCTGGAGACAGAATCTAGAGTAAACTCTGCATTCAGGGTAAATGGCGTTTAACCACCATGCTCCACTTCTCTGGTACCCACAGGTTAACTATATAAGTACTAGGGTTCTCACTTCTTGGGAGTCCATCAATGAACATAACCCCTAGTACTAGACGTATTCAAGAATCTAACAAATATAGTAATATAGTCAGATATTCAGATAGTCAGGTAGCAGATATTCAGATAGTCAGATAGTCAGATATTCAGATAGTCAGATAGTCAGGTAGTCAGATATTCAGATAGTCAGATAGTCAGGTAGTCAGATATTCAGATAGTCAGATAGTCAGATATTCAGATAGTCAGATAGTCACATAGTCAGATAGTCACATAGTCAGATAGTCAGATAGTCAGATAGTCACATAGTAATATTGTCACATAGTCACATAGTCACATAGTAATATAGTCACATTGTTAGATTCCGGTTTCGTCAGGTACTCTGTTTACTAAGTTCATTTGCCGATAATTCCTCCGAGAGAGGAATCTGAAGTACTTAAATACTTTTAGAGAAAAGGGCGTTCGACTTAGCACAAGAACAATAGCCATGAACGCCATCCTAACATCATGCGATGTTGGGCTTCAGCGTCTTGATATGGCAATTGTTGGATTAGACAGTGAGGGCTTAAAATACCTCCATAGGTAGGACACTCCCTGGTGGATCTAACACACATAGTAATATAGTCAGATAGTCACATAGTGATGTAGTAATATAGTGATGTAGTAATATAGTCAGATAATCAGATAGTCAGATAATCAGATAGTCACATAATCACATAGTCACATAGTCACATAGTCAAGTGAGGAAATCATTGCTGAATTTATCGAGGAAAGTATCCCCGAAATGATCATTGAGGACCGAATCTTGAGCCCTCCTTAAATAGTACTTTAAATAGCATCTTAAGTAGTACTTTAAATAGCATCTTAAGTAGTACTTTAAATAGCACCTTGAATAGTACTTTAAATAGCAACTTAAATAGCACTTCAAACAACACCTTAAATAGCACTTTAAACAACACCTTAAATAGCACTTTAAACAACACCTTAAATAGCACTTTAAAGTAATATAGTCAGATAGTAATATAGTCACATAGTCACATAGTCACATAGTAATATAGTCACATAGTCACATAGTCACATAGTAATATAGTCACATAGTAATATAGTCACATAGTCACATAGTAATATAGTAATATAGTAATATAGTCACATAGTAATACAGTAATATAGTAATATAGTAATATAGTAATATAGTAATATAGTAATACAGTAATCTGTCCATGAAGTAAGATCTTGGCGATTGAACCAAAGTCTTCGATATGTGCTGTTGAGCCTCGAAAGCTGGGTTTGGGTGCAGCAAGTCTTGGACTAAAAGCTATTTGTTAGTATTGGTGATTGGCGTGGGAATGACGTGGGAATGACGTGGAAATGACGTGGAAATGACGTGGAAATGACGTGGAAATGACGTGGAAATGACGTGGAAATGACGTGGAAATGACGTGGAAATGACGTGGGAATGACGTGGGAATTGAAAAGAGACTGAGTGAGACTGAGTGACTTGGAGTGAGTTCACGTGCCCAGGTAATTGGGAACCGATTATTTTTTGCTACGCTCTTTTGGTTGTTGCTACGCCCTTTGGCTACTTGCCTGCAACTTTTTTAATGCTGGCCTATTCCTGTTCCTGAGGAACCATCAACGATTATAATTTCGAATGGGTAGTTTACGTGCTTATAAGAATGTAAAAAGTGTAGTAGAAGAATGTAAAAAGTGTAGAAGAATGTAAAAAGTGTAGAAGAATCTAAAAAGTGTAGTAGAAGAATCTAAAAAGTGTAGTGTAGTTTAGTAGTATTTAGCAAATTACCGTTTCGGTCATTTATATATATTTCGAATGCTGTCATATCACGGTATAATGCTAGGCTACGATAAGAATTACACTGGTAAAAAACGGCTATTATTGGTATCTTTGTCTGATTGTGATCAGGTAGTAGTGTACATTATTATACAAGTGTCCAACAGACTCAGACTCAGACACAGAGACAGAGACAGAGACAGACTCAGGGACAGACTCAGACACAAAGACAGACTCAGGGACAGACTCAGAGACAGAGACAGAGACAGAGACAGAGACAGAGAGAGACTCAGAGACAGAGACAGAGACAGACACAGAGACAGAGATAGACTCAGACACAGAGACAGACTCAGAGACAGAGACAGACTCAGGGACAGACACACACACACAGAGATACAAATAATCTCAGGACTTGGTCTTCATACTCCAGTAGATCGTTATCCTAGTGCTGGTCATGAATTCACGTATCGTCTTCACGTATTCACGTATTGTCTTCACGTCTTCACGCATCGTCTTCACGTATTCACGTATGGTCTTCACGTATTCACGTATCGTCTTCACGTCTTCACGTATCGTCTTCACGTCTTCACGCATCGTCTTCACGTATTCACGTATCGTCTTCACGTATCCACTTGTTCACAGATCCACTTGTTCACGTATTCACGTATCCACACGTCAAAAGACCAAGTAGACGAATTCCCATAGTGTTTGAATCTGCAGATCTTCACGATAATGAAACTGAATAAGGTGGTCGATGTTTAGTCCTGGTAATCGAGGTCAGTCAAGGCCTAGGTTCTAGCCATACCCAACCTGATGTAACCTGACTTAAATTAAACAGCAAGCTCATCTCTATATCTGGTTCCATCGGTACCGTAATTGCTTCAGTATGGAAAAGCGAATATCGAGAATAAACAGCATTGCTTTAACTCTGACTCTAGTTCCCCTGACCTCAGACCTCAGAAAGGTGCACAGAAAGACCAATAGACTGAGTGATTAATAATTTCGACAATGCGTCTTACCCTTGAATTGACTTCCAGTTAGCAGGATTTGTCTGGTACAGACTTAGCCTTAACACGACTGTGACTTGATATCAGAATTGGCCTTAAATCGACTGTGACTTGATATCAGAAGTGGCCTTAAATCGACTGAGACTTGATATCAGAATTGGCCTTAAATTGACTAAGACTTGATATCAGAATTGGCCTTAAATGGACTGAGATTTGAGTTTGAGCTGCTCCCGACTTAGCCTCAAATCGACTAAGACTCGACTTGGAGCCCTGTGTTCACTGAAGATTGGCTTCAAGATGAATCCACCAAAAACCACTTAATCCCTCACTGATCCTCCACTGATCCCCCACTGATCCCCCACTGATCCTCCACTGATCCTCCACTGATCCTCCACTGATCCTCCACTGATCCTCCACTGATCCTCCACTGATCCTTTGACTAATTAGCTCCAGAACACATTAATATCAGTAGAATAGGATTATTCCACATTGACATCACATGATCAAACAGAACATAGACCCATAGACTACTAAAAAATGGTGTAAACGCACCTGTTTAAATGTGTTTCATGGTCACACTCTCCTTTTGGACAGGTCGAGCCGGGCTATGCCCTTCATTAGGTTTTTGGTGGACACGTGACTCCACCGATCACTTTGTTCGTTTCGGTTCATGAAGGTCTTGACCAACTTGGAAACCTGTGCATCCAAGAGTTCCTGCTGTACACGGTCCACAAGCCCAAGGCTTTGTTTGAGCTGGTACACGATGTGGAAGAGCTGGTCCATGTTGGAAGGGAGGTTCTTTTGGAGCATTTTCTCTGCTTGTTTTGCGAAATGCTCCATTTTCTCCAAAACTGTGGTTTGGGGCTCCAACACCTGCACACAGATCTCCTTTCCACCGTCCCGAGTCTGGAGATACTCTCGTAGGGATTCCACTCCCAATGTACTCTCCAAAGCCGTACTGCCCAGACCCGTTTTTGAAACCGTACTCTCTAAAACTGTACTTTTGGATACCCTTAAATCCTCCGAATTCTGTCCTTTTTCCTCCAAATTCTGTACCTTTTCCCCCAAATTCTGCTCCCTTTCTGTTCTGGTCAACCCTTGGATCTTCCGGAGATTAGACTCAAGCGCCTCTCTCCACTGTAGCTTTTCTAGCTCCAACAGCCGTAGTTTGCGCTTGAACACCTCAATACTCTCCTTATTGGACTCGTTCAAAGGATTTGGCTTGACCACCCTTTTGCCGGCCAATTCTGTGGGTGAATCCTTCAAACTGTACCAGCTGGTGGAAATCGTGCCGTTGGCCAAATCTGCAAGTAGCTCTTGCTTGATGATTTTGGCGATTCCTTTGGCTGTTTCTGCATCTTTGTTGACCAGCATATCGGGGTCTTCCGTAGACTCTAGAGATTTTTTGAAACACCACGTCAAGAGCTGCCGCATTTGGTTGGGTTCGGGGATCGAGGGGTCCAACAGTTTGTAGTATTCATGGGCGGAAACTTGCGCATGTGGTTTGGACGAGTACCCGTTTCCCACCGACAGTTGCCGTTTGCCTCTGTTGTTGTAGGAGGAGCGCCTTTTGTTGGGTATGAAGTCGGACTCGTCCGCTGTGAGGTTAATTAGTTGGTGGGTGACTTTTTCCGAGTAAGCTGGAGACTGAGACCTTTCGTGATCGCTATAATGATCCTGGGTCTTATATTGATCCTGGTCGTTGTACTGGTTTCGGGACGTGATTTGGGGGTCTTTTTCCTTCTTTCTCCGGGCTGTTTCGGCTGATTTGGCCGTCTTCGGCGCTTTTTCCACACCAAACCCGCTGTTTTTCCCCGTTTTTGCCGCTTTTGAGCCGCTTCGACTCCTTTTCGAAGGCGGAAGCCCTTCCTTATCATCGTGAAAGAATGCTGGTGATGGAGCCCAATTATCGGGCGAATTGAGCTGTGCTGTGGCTCTTTTCAAGCGGGAAATCGGCGTGCTGGCCGAATTGATGGGCGAATCGCTCGAAACAGCCACCGGACGCGCCCTAGGAGGCATTTTGTGCTTGGTAGGCGTCTTCATGGAGTCGGAAGGCTCCGGAATGGGACCGTTGCCAGCAGATAGGAGCTGCTTGAGCGTATTGTGCAGGCCCAACATGGACTGGGGCTGGCTGGACCGTTGTGGGGGGTTCATGGAATCGTCTGATTCGTCAGAACTGAAATTATGCCGCAGGGCAACGTATTTGATTCCAGGAAGGCCATTTCCACCATTTTTGGGCGGATTTTCACCGTTTTTGGGCGGATTTACATCGTTCTTCCCGCTTTTTTCACGGTTCTTGCTGTCTAGGCCGCTTTCCTCGGTCTTTACCACCTTCCTTGGCCGGCCACGGCCTCTCAGAGCAGGTTTTTTAGGCGGCATACCGGTTCATAAAGGATAAATGCGTATAGAGAGTGTAGTGAGTAACGAGATGTACTGGTGGCAGTAGGAGCGGGACTGTATAGAACAACGTATATAGAAGAACAGGGCAAAAGGATGACCGTAAGTATGTGCTGGTGTACTGGCCTCTTATACTGTTGGACCGATAAGTGTGTATTGTAGGAGGATTGTTTGGGGATGTTGTTGTTGCGCGGCGGGGCTGTATGCAGGACTACACGTCTTTACTTCTTGAAGACGGTCCAAACGACGGTGGGAGTTCATTTAGTGGAGAGAGAATTGGGTGCTGGGGTCGATTTTGGGGAGCTAAGAATATTCTGTTTACTGAAGTTCCTTTGTTTTTTGGTGTGGAGCGAGATTTTGGGCGTGGAAGGACGTCTGGTGTACGGATGTCGGGACTTATATGCAGGCGTGCATCATTGCGCGTGGTTCGAGTACCCAGACAAACGATAGAGCATTGTCAATGACAGGCAAGTGGTGATTCCGAATAGAGTAACTCCTGCTGTTCTAATAGGTGTCCTGTACATAAACATTGCCTTACATAACATCCTTACACCGTGCATGATCTGAAACACCGCCAGACTGCAGATAGACAATCATCATAACTACACCGCCAGACCCAAAACTGACCTGAAACATTAATTACATTTGCCTGATGACTCCGCTGCTTTCTCGATGTGGACACTACGTTGCAGTTGTAACCAAAAATTCTGTCCAGGTCCACCTGCTCCTGCACACAAGCACACCACCCATTTTCCACAATCTTCGAAAAGTCTTTACCGACCATGGCCGGAGGCATGATTCAGTGCCGCCCTCGGATCTGCCGATTACAGTACATCAGGTTGAATGGGAACACGTGCTTCCGGGAACCCGATCGCTGAAGTATGCAGTGCTGGTCACGTGTGGTGGCATCAATTTGGTGGTGGTGATTGAATTGGCCGGGGGTGACCCGGGGGTAATCGAGGTGGACGGGGTGGGCATTGACCGGTTCCAGTGGTTCCCTGCAATTCCGGCCACTTCTAATACGGGGGCAAATAGGGGGGCCCATCCGGGGGCCCATCCGGGGGCAAATACGGGGGCAAATACGGGGGCAAATACGGGGGCAAATACGGGGGAAAATTCAGGAGCTAATCCGGGCACAACCACACCGGGGACTTCTCTCGGTTCCACTACCCCCGGATCTACACCCCCAGTTACCGGATCCTACATAAACTCCACCATGCTAGCGGTATTCTCCCGCATGAACCTCCACATGAAGGTCTACTCGCTACTATGCACACAGGCCCTTGTGACGGTGGCCAAACCGTGCAGTCACGTGATCTTTCATCCGACCAAACCCCGGCTCTGGTCGGTCGTGGCCCAGCCGTACCACCCGAAAAACCTGGTTGCGCGTCGCCTGCCCTCAACTAGCCCTCGGATCTCCCACTTTTATACCGACGGGGTCACGTGCTCTCGCCTCGTATCCCTAGAGCTTTCTCTGGCAGTGGGCACTGCAGCAAAGTGGGAATGGTCCCAATCGGGGAAGTGGCTCCTGCTGGTTGACCCGGAATCCCGTTTGGGAGGGGCAGATGTCCGGGTATACAACTTGTACGGCATACACCAACGGGGCCACGTGACTAGCGGCGTGACCGAGGGTCACGTGGCACAACCCACGCTTGTGGCAGCAGCACGTGACGCCACCGAGTTTGGGTGTGTGTGGGGGCTTGGATCCGGTCTTTGGCTGCAGGAATGTGACTATATTGTGAAGTACGATGAACTTTTCGACCTGGGTCGTGCGCTGGCCATAACCATGCAGGTGATCGATATTCAGAGTCTTCTGCAGGGTAAACCGGAGCAAGTGGTGCTTTCCGAGGGCATCATCTGGTCGCATTTCCGGGACCTCGATTTGGAGATCAAGTACTCGCGGTTGGCGCGGATCCCCCCGGCCAAGTTCCGGTGGAAACAGAGCATGACATCCGGGGGGCGTCACGTGATCGCCGCCGAAAAGAACGTTTGTATATTCCAGCGGCAATCCGGGGCACTGCCGAAACTAGTACCGGAAATGTGTGTTTTCGGCGACCTGAAGTTCTTGGATGTGCTCGTGGTGGACGGTGGGTACGTTGTGGCCTATAGCGATCACGTGCTGGTGTTACATGCAGGAACACCGGTAATTCTAGCTACGAGTCGGTACTCGTTTAGTACGGTCCGAATTTCTATTGAAGGAGACAATTTGGCCGTAAGTTTAGTGGAGGATACCCCCGGGGGCCCCCTCTGGCGGCGTGTGTGGAGGCCTTTATCACAATTGACGTCAGTGTCCAATGAAATTGTGATACCAAAGCAAGTGGCCAATGAGAAGGCCAGAAAAAGTCCGTTGGAAGATACTTTGACGGAGCATGAAGTCACAGACACGTTTCAGAACAAACGGAGGGATATATACAGGAAGGGGACGTGACTAAACACATCAAGTCTAATGTCACATGAACCAAGATCACATAGTAACAGATAGACAGTAGTATGTAGTGAATGGTCATGTTGTAGTCTCGTGAAGAGACCAAGGAAGAATAGTTCCATGACAGCAAGGGAGAATAGTCACATGACCAAGGAAGAACAGTCACATGATCAACCAGGGAAGAACAGCCATATCACGAGTCATATGACCAAATAAACATATCCAGTCACTCACTATAATATAGAGTTATCAGTCACATGAGCAGAGCAAGTAAGGCAATCACATTGATGTGATCATTGAGTCACACGACAGTCACATGACACCAGACGCGATCACTCCAAGATATCACAGCATATGCATGGTCACATGATTGCCAAAGTAGATGGAGTCACATGATCTCAGTAAAACAGGATATCACACATGACAGTCCATCACAGTCACATGGCACTAGTAGATTGATCACACCAAAGCACAGTCCATGATCCACCAGGAAGAACAACTTACAGTCACATGACCTTGGGAAAGTAACACGACCTTGGGAAAGTAACACGACCTTGGGAAAGTAACACGACCTTGGGAAAGTAACACGACCTTGGGAAAGTAACATGACCTTGGAAAAGCAACATAGTACTTTTGAAGTAACTCACACAGTATCAGGTCACACTGAGTAAGATTATATGACAGTCACATGATCGAACAAAGAAGAACAGATCATAATCAACCACAGTGACGAGATCCACTCTTAGCTCACATTGTTCACGAGTCACTTGATCGTCACAGTCACAAGATCAATCACCTGATCAGTTAACTTCTTCGCTACTGGCCCTGTGAATTTCCGAATTCCAGAATCCATGCAATAGTTCGCAGTCGAATCAGTCTTCTAGTTCGCCTGTGTAAGAAATTCCTCATTAGTCGGAATATGGAGGCCTTTAGGACGTACACCCCAAAGAAGGACCGGAGGGTAGGGAGGACCAATTGCTTTCATACGCATTTGGGGATGACTCAGATACTTGCATAATCGGTAGACTCCTTGGTCCGAGTTTCAAGGTCACTGCTCCTCCACCTTCACCATTCTTCTGCTCCACTCGAAGCACCGGAATAATTCACCTGATGCACTCGAAGCACCGGAATAATTCACCTGATCCACTCGAAGCACCGGAATAATTCACCTGATCCACTCGAAGCACCGGAATAATTCACCTGATCATCACATGATCCATTCTACCTGATCATTCGCCTCATGAGTCATACATGCAGTTTACCTGATCAGTCACATGGTCAACCACCTGATCGTCACATGACAAACACACAACACGAGTACTCACACAACCGACTTTGCTGATTAGCATGATCACATCATTAAAGTTCCACTCCGCCTCATCAGCCACGTGACCGATCAATCATTAAAGTTCCACTCCACCTGATCAGCCACGTGACCGATCAATCATTAAAGTTCCACTCCACCTCATCAGCCACGGTCAAATCATTATAGTTCCACTCTACCTGATCAGCCACGTGACCGATCAGCTGCTCTTCTTCTTCGGAGCTCCCTTGCTTCTCTTCTTCCTATCAGCCACCATCTTCACCCTATAGGCCTCCTTTGGATCCACCAACTTCAACTCCGGAAACCACTCCTTGAAATCCCGGAATGTAGGGGCCGAGTCGTTTTTTCCGTAGTACGAAGCCACCGTGGGGCCTTTTAAAGGTGCACGCAAGACCTTGGCTCCATTGCGGATTCCAGTGGGGTTGTAAGTTTCGCCGAAGATCTGGGCGGAAAGCTGCTTGACTGCTTTTAGTTGCGTCTTGCTGTTGTGGAGGAAAGTCATGGTAGTTAAGGGTTGATTTTTGGGGTTTGGTGGATGGGGTTGTGGTGAATTTTTTGGTGCGAATGTCGCGGTGCACGGGTCTGAGATGGTGCGGTGTACGGGTGCTGCGTTAGTGCGGTGTACGGATCTTGCGTTAGTGCGGTGTACGGATCTTTAGTAGGTTCGGTGTACTGATATTGGTGTACTGATGTAAGCACATGCAGGAAAACTCAACTTCAGATCCAATCTGATATTGGGCCAAAGCTTGGGTTTATTAGTGAGTGCCCAAAAATGTATATGTACTAGTAATGTTTGAGTGGGGTAATTTATTGAACCAGTTATTGTTTGGAGTAGTGATGTATTAGAGGAAGAATCAGCCCAATTACCAATATTTGGGTTTATTTTAATGTTTTCAGGTCTGAATTTCATTTTAGCAGCCAGAAAACTAATTCTCTTACAATACAGTTAAAACCCTTGATTTTGTACATATTTTTAGACCAGCTTATGTATTAAAGAAGTCTAAAATGGGACGCTACTCTACAATACATTATTCTACACTACTCAATATACACTCCACACTTTTCTATAGTTCAATAGAGAAGTTCTTGTAGTGGTTTAGCAGTAAATATGGACCGGAATACTATGAATTGTGGTGTTCCTCTGCACTAATCAGTACATCACGTGACAAAGCCTCTCAAAATTCCAATTTCCCATCATATTTCATCTGCGTTACGAGCCCCGGCCTGCTTGGGAAAACGTACACTTTGGCTTTATACTGACAATAGCTGTGGAATTTGCGGGCACTTGTTCCTGTCTGGGTCCCCATTGGAACCCGGCGACATTGTCGCCCATGTACCGACAAAATGTCTCCCAGATGCCTTTGCCTAAAAGATCTAAAGCCAAATGCGGGTTGGCCCTTGACTTCACCAGCAGCATAAATGATGGCCAAAATATACAACGCAATGATACCCACGATTTTGAACAAAGCCATCTAGTATTCGGCCTCACCGAACTTAAATAATTTGGCGTCCAATATTCAATTCCCCGGCAATAGTGGCGAACATCTGCAAGGTTAATTTGCTAAATGCCCACTTTGTCTCTCGATCTCTTGTGAGAAAATGTCACTTCCTCCAGGGGCAAGAATCTCCTCCTGGTCTTTTTTTTAGATCTTGGCACCCATTTATCAGCACTGGCCAGCACTGGCTAGATTTCCTCCTTAAGAATAGCTGGTCTGTCTTCCTAACAAAGTGTTAGCACTTTGGGTCCGTTCGGGAGTTTTTTTCCTGGAATAGAACTATTGAATTTTGCGGAATACCACCTTTGGACTTCTTGGAATAGCATCATTAGATTTTCCGGAATAGCACCTTTAAACTTCTTGGAATCGCACCATTGAACTTCTTGGAATCGCACCATTGAACTTCTTGGAATAGCACCTTTAAACTTCTTGGAATCGCACCTTTGAATTTCTTGGAATAGCACTTTTCAACTTCTTGGAATAGCACCTTTGAACTTCTTGGAATAGCACCTTTGAACTTCTTGCAGTTCATTCTTTGAGGGCCACATGCAGTCCTCTGTTAGGCACAAAGCCCAACTGTCAAGCTTCTCTTTCAAAACATCGTCGATGCTAGAAACAGTCTGTAAATTGAGATCAAGTTGCATATCAATGAAAGACTAAAAGAATTAGCGTGCATTCATAAATACACTCCCAATAGCTTTACATAAAATATTCGCAACAGTTATAACCTCAAGATTAAACTGACTTAATCTTTTGGACCATCGAAAAAACCAGTTATGTGCTTTATGTCAGAGTCCAGTCAAACGTTCATATACTGAAATTGGACGGAATGCCATACTGGGCTGTTTACTCTTTAAGGTAGTAGGATCCCTGTATCTTTCAGTTCTTCAGATCTTCCTTTCTTCAGATCTTCCTTTCTTCAGATCTTCCTTTCTTCCTTTCTTCAGTTCTTCAGTTCTTCAGTTCTTCAGTTCTTCAGTTCTTCAGTTCTTCAATTCTTCAATTCTTCAGTTCTTCCTTTCTTCAGTTCTTCCTTTCTTCAATTCTTCAATTCTTCAATTCTTCAGTTCTTCAGTTCTTCAGTTCTTCAGTTCTTCAATTCTTGAATTTTTCAGTTCTTCAGTTCTTCTCTGCCATAATCTGAATATAGAATACCCAGTACCATAAGACACCTTGTCCTAACGTCTTTAATGACCGTCCACTTGGTTGCGTGTAGTTAACCATCACCAGACCTTGTGCATTGTATCAGTCTTAGTGTTCTCTTAGTCTTCGATGCTTCCTCAGTATGTTCTGTTGACAGTTTCCATAAAGACTTGCATAGACTGGAACGCTTATCTTGTTTCTTCTTATGAGTGTTAACAATTCTGGTACAGTACAGTTTCTTTGTCTTCTTCACTTGTGTGACGAATACTGACTAGAATCACTGTCTTGTGGTCTGTTTCGATACTCCTCTACCACGGCGAGATCCCCTCTTTATAGACCACATCACCATAAATTCCGTTCTCCTGTATCGAACTTGTTAATCCTTGTCTGAAGTCCAACCCTATGAATCCTGACACCAAGACCCGGTTTGTATTATCCGTCTGCACATGCAGATTCCTCGGAACCTCATGAGACTCCCTCGGAACCTTATGAGACTTTCTCGGAACCTTATGAGACTTTCTCGGAACCTTATGAGACTTCCTCGGAACCTTATGAGACTTTCTCGGAACCTTATCAGACTGGTCCCTTGATCCAATTGTGGTGTACTGCGGTAACACCTTCCTGTATACACGGGCCAGGACATCTCTGTAAGAACTCAACAGTGAGTGACCTGTTAGTCTATATATTGAACGTATTTCTCAGGTCATAAAGTTTATCATGGTATGTATCGAACCTAGAATAGCCGAGGAACTCCCTCATTGATCCAAGGGAGGAAAACCTCACTGTTATATACACTGGCTGTATGCAACCCTGCATATACATGAAACACGAGCACGTGATATGCAAATGTTCCCCGTCTGCCATAGCTTGCATCTCAGTATCCTTATAAAACCGTTTCCTAACAATGTCACATGTTCAACACGTGCAACATGTTCCACTGCGACTAGTCACCCGTCTATACTCTCTTCTAAAAGTGCACCACCCAACCTTTTTCAGCTAAAAAAAAATGCATTGTAGAGTCCGGAATTCCAGGATTCCAACAAACCAAGTTTCATCAAAATCCCTTGAAAAAAAGCTCGTTTGCGTTGGGCCTTTTTGTGCTGAGGTTGCCGGGTGTACGGGTGTGGCCTCGCTTTCGGTACAACCCCGGTTTATGCCAGTTCCGGCCATCCTAATCAGCCGTACTTAAATGACAAGTTCCCCCAATTCTACTAAGTACCTCTATGGGTCGTGCCGTGCCCATAACGGATCTGACTTTTATATATAGATCGTATTGATTTCTTGATGTTAATACGGGTTCTTAAACTGTAGTACAGTAGTAAATAGTACAGTAGTGAATAGTACAGTAGTACAGTAGTAAATAGTACAGTAGTACAGTAGTGAATAGTACAGTAGTACAGTAGTAAATAGTACAGTAGTACAGTACACTATAGTACAGTAGTACAGTAGTGAATAGTACAGTAGTACAGTAGTACAGTAGTAAATAGTACAGTAGTACAGTAGTAAATAGTACAGTAGTACAGTAGGAAATAGTACAGTAGTACAGTCGTGACTAGTACAGTAGTACAGTAGGAAATAGTACAGTAGTACAGTCGTGACTAGTACAGTAGTACAGTAGGAAATAGTACAGTAGTACAGTCGTGACTAGTACAGTAGTACAGTAGTAAATAGTACAGTAGTACAGTAGTGAATAGTACAGTAGTACAGTAGTAAATAGTACAGTAGTACAGTAGTACAGTAGTAAATAGTACAGTAGTACAGCAGTACAGTAGTAAATAGTACAGTAGTACAGTAACCTACAAATTCGTGCTTCTTTTGGTATGACCAAAAACTCATCCAGGCGCGGACGCGCACGCCAGACCACAACTGGACCAGGCGCAGCATCAGCAACGGGAATTGCTCCCAGTTAGCACGCCTGCATATAACCACGTATATACATATATATACATTTATGCATTACACCCGCGGCGTTTCCTGCACATACACAGGCCAGAAATGCGCCTCCAGCTCCAACCATCTCCTACTATACCCTCTTGAAACTACACAACGCTTTGATTCTGGCTTGTAAAAGCTGACTATACCATTGGAATCGTACACACCCATACCTCCGCCATATATTCAAGTTGTTCCCCCTTTTTTGCATTTGTCCTGTATCTCTTGCTTCCCCGAAACGTTGCCAAGCCTTACACCTCTAGGCCATGCCCAGGCCCACTTCCCACGTGTATTCCAGCGAAAGTGGCCGGGAATCCGGTGAAACGAGGCGGCTGGCGGGCGGCTCCGCCGAAATTCCACCTAGGGCGTCTTTTTCCTCCGAAAATTACGACCATTCTGCGTCCGCTGACGATATTATACCCCAATCCGCCATCCATTCGGGCTCCAACCGCCGCCAATCCACCACCACCGACCCTAATCGCCGCCAGCCGTCTTCAGGAGATCCAAGCCGCCGCCACGCGGATTCAAACCGCCGCCATTTTCTTTTTGCCGACTCCGTAAGGCCTCACAGCCTTATCTCCGGCTCCAACCGCCGCCAATCTCTTTTCTCTGGCGTCGATCGAAGACTCTCCGATACAACGCCCTATCGGGCTAATTCCCGGCCTGAAACCCGGCAATCTCTCCAGGATTTCGAGTACCCGGAGCTCGAACCCGTATATTCCGGCTCGACGCGACCCCGGTCGTCTAAACGGTTTCTGCGTGAATCCCACGAGTCGGTCGTGGATAACCTTGATATTTTGGGCGATGCACTCCAGGAAGACCCACAGAACTTCCGTGACCAATTGGATGAGGTTTTGGGCCTCTCGGCCAAGGGGCCCATCTGGATGGTGGATGAGACGGGCGCGGGCTCGCAACCGCACTCCAAAGAGCATGTGGTTTCGCCCATAGCCGAAGACAGCTCCTCCAATGTGCAAGACGGTGGTGCTAGAAATGAAGGAATCTTCCATTTCCATGATGGCTCGTTCAACACGTCCAAAAAAACTCGCAATTCCGAGTCCGTGGACCCTGATCTCACCTATAACATCCCCATGATCACGTTGAACAACCCGGACCTGCAGCTGCCGACCGGGGCAGAGCTCTACGACTCCAACCTCGAGGCTGGGCTTTTTCAGCCGCCGCTGGGCATGCATAAGCCGCTGGTTTCGTCGCCAGCCAAGATCTTGGGGCTCTTAACCAGAATTTCAGACCGTGTGGCTGGTTCCAGCAATCCTCCTGCACCTGTTATCGATACACACCCAGATTCTTTTGCTGGATCTGGAATGGGTTCGGAATCTCAGACTGTCAAATCTGGCTCCGCTACTTCTTTGCATTCTGAATCCCATTTGGGAAACTCTTCCACGTCATTACCATCGTTGAGCCTGCAGATAAGTAGGGGCCCCGTCCGGAATTCCAGTTCCGACAGCATCAACTCGGTACCCTTGGATGATCCCGAGGGGAGTCCATGCAAGAGTCTCAAATACGGGTATACGGGCTACACGGCGCATGTTTCGCCCAAATTTGGGCCTTCTAAGAGCAATTTAACTACAGTATCATCCAAACCTGCATCGCACATCAGTCCCAACTTAAGTGCATCCACAGCCTTGGAAAATCTCACCTCTGAGTGTCATCACCCTCAGCTTTTCGGTAAGTCTTTGGGTATATTTTCGCCCGAATCCCGTTTTAGACAATGGTGTCATCGCACAGCTCTGAACAGAAGCACCAATGCCATTGTTTTGATCATGATCGTGGCTCAAATGGCTGTTCTTGTAAGCAGACAATGGGGAGCTGGATCCATTCGGTTTGAAAATAAACCCAACTATGCAGACTGGACCTTATTGGGAATCAACATTTTCTATACGATCGAGATTTTCGTGAAGGTTGTGGCATATGGGCTTTATAATGATACGGCATTGTTTGAGGCCATGGGAATGGAGTATCCCACAAGCAGTTTGTACTATGCATGGAGTTCTCTCTATCGGAAGATCAAAACACTTTTCCAGAACTTCAACCCTATCAGAAAGAAGAAAGTGCTCGCATCTCTGGACTCCAGGAACAATTCTCCTTCTCAACCGTTTTTGCTGGAGACTTCAGACAGTCTTGAAACGGTCGAAAGTGATTCCTCGGATGAACGTGGCTACCTCCGGCCTCGTCTGGGGTCTGCGAGCTCGATGTTGGAAATCAATCCTCGAAAGCGACTTTTTGAACCAAATACGTTTATGAAAACGCATAAATTGATCAAAACAGTGGAAGAAATGAACCTCAAACGAGCTTTTCTCCGCAGCAGTTGGCAACGGCTCGATTTCGTTTCCGTATTCTTTTTCTGGGTTTCGTTGCTTTTCCATATCAGTCGCTGGGACTACGATAACCACATTATGTTGTTCCGGGCCTTGGGGTGTATCCGGATCTGGCGTCTTTTGAACTTGACCACCGGTACCAATATCATCTTGAGGGCGTGCCAATCGGCCATTCCACAGTTGATTGATGTGGGAATTTTCGTGGTGTGTTTCTGGGTGATCTTCTCGATTATTGGTGTGCAGTCCTTCAAGTCGTCTCTTTCCAGACACTGTGTGTGGACCAACCCCAATGACCCCACTGAAACATACACCAATTCGAATCTGTTCTGTGGTGCCTATCTCGGCACCGATGGCCGGCCCCATCCATATTTGGACCGAGAGGGCCAGCATACAAGCTACGTCAAGGGTCTTTGGTGCCCGGTGAACTCTGTGTGCCAGAGTGGAGAGAATCCCTATGGAGGAACAGTGAATTTCGACAATATCCTACAGGCCATGCAAGCAGTCTTTGTGATGATCAGTGTCAACACTTTCTCGGACATCATGTATCATGTCATGGATACAGATAGTTTGGTGGCGGCTCTCTTCTTCATAGTGGGTATCTACGTGCTCACAGTATGGTTAATGAATATCTTCACGGCTATCATAGTTGCCTCGTTCAATTTCGTGCAGATGGAGGAACGGGAAGAACGCAGACGGAAGGCCGAGGCAATCCGCAACGATAATTCGTTCCTATCCCGGAAAGCCAAGCTCAAGTCGTGGTTTTTCAACGACGAGGTACATGGCCAACGTATCCGCAAGTTGATCCAGCGAAAACCCTGGTTGCGGATGTACTACCGGTTCGAGTTCTTATTCTTATTGGTGATCACGTTATCGCTCATTACTCAGAGTTTCCGGAGCCACGAAATGACCGAACGGAGGGCAAGGCTTCTATACCGCATCGAGGCCCTTTACACGTCGCTATTGTTGTTTGAGATCATTTTAAGGTTTCTCCTTTACTTGCCGGATTGGAGGTCATTTTTCCTTAGCCACCGGAACGTGGTGGACTTGACGTTGGCCGTGATCACTTCTGTGATCATCGTAGGGCCCGTAAAGGATAAAATGGGCCATGTTTACTACTGGATGAGTGTGTTCCAGTTGGCCCGGTTCTACCGGTTGGTTCTTTCGTTCCGGATCACCTCAGACCTCTGGATCAAGATCACCAAGAACTTCAAGGCCATCTACGACTTGACCTTGTTCTACTTCATTCTTCTTTTCCTTACGGGAATCCTTGCTTCTCGGTACTTTGAGGGCACCGTGCCCCCGGAAGACGTGGACGAGGTGCAGTTTGCCATGCACACATTGCCTAATAGCGTAATGACGCTCTATGTGATTACATCCACGGAAAATTGGGCCGATATCATGTTTAACCTCCAGAGCTATGCCAACAGCGTGGCACAGCGGTCTTTTGGAGCCATTATTCTCATTATCTGGTTCGTCGTCAGTAACCTGGTTATCATGAATATTTTTATTGCCGTCATTGCCAAGTCTTTGGAGGTATCTTTGGAGGGAAGACGGAAACATCAGTTGCGTCAGTTTATTGACGATATGACCAAACGGTTGCTGATGGTGAAGGACCCTCCTGGATGGATGTTTCGGTTGAAAGCCAAATGGTTCAAGTCACGTGAGGAGAAGAACATCGAAAAGGCAGTCACCAACTTGCTTTTGAGTGGCAGTGCGGTCAATGATTTCTTAAATGGAGAGGAAGAAAAGGATGAGCTTGTGGAAGTATCTAGGCAGAATGACGCCGACGAGGCCCGCAAGCCGTTCCCAGAAAGATTAATTTTTCGGGTCAAAAAGTTTGCCATGCACTACTTTCAGAACCCTTTCTATGCCCGGCGCAAAATGAATACGGATGTGGGCAATTTTGACCCCTCCAGGTTTGCTACCCAGGTGCTTGCAGAAAGACGCAGCTTGATTAAAAGCCAGGACGATTACTTAAAGGCCAACCCCAGCTTCAATACTGTGTTTTACATGTTGGAGCCAGGCCACAAATTACGCCGGTTCTGTCAGAGAATTGTGCCCTCCAGTTATGGAGAAAGAATCGATGGTGTTGAGCCACACAAGACCATTGGCGATATATTCTCCATCGTGATGTTTGCATCTACCGTGGGCATTGTGATTGGCGCATGTTACCTTACTCCGTTGTACAGGTTGGATGTGCAGAACAAACATGGCCGGTGGAACTGGCTGTTCTTCATCGATGTGTTGTTCATGGCCATCTTCACGTTGGAGATGGTCATCAAGGTCATTGCAGATGGACTTTTCTTTACGCCCAATGCGTATGCTAGACTGCCATGGAACTGGCTAGACTTTGGAGCCTTGAGTTCTCTTTGGATCGAGTTCGTGGCCTACCTTATTAACGATGGAGACCTTTCCCGGATTGTGCGTGGTTTGAAAGCCTTGCGGGCTTTGAGGATCTTGACCATCAGTGAAACAGCCAAGAATAACTTCCACTATACGATGTTATCAGGGTTCGGCAAGATCCTCAGTGCCACGGTGATTTCGCTTACGTTGCTTTTTCCGTTTTCGCTCTGGGCCTTGAATGTGTTCAATGGCCGCTTGGGCTACTGTCTCGACGGTGAATCGGATTATGCCTCTTGTCTTAACGAGTACCAGAACCTGCCCTATAACTGGAACGTGTTGAGTCCCAATGTGTACACCAACCCAATCTTGCACATGGACAATTTTGGATCGTCGTTCTCCACGTTCTACCAGATCGTGTCGTTGGAGGGCTGGACAGATCTCCTCATCAATGTCATGCAGAGTACCGGAGTGGGCACCCCGCGCGAGATGTTCCTGTCTCCAATCAACGGTATATTTATTATCTTGTTCAACTTCGTCAGTACCGTTTTCATTTTGACGTTATTTGTTTCGGTGATCATCAATAATTACGCCAAGGTCACAGGCCGGGCGTACTTGACGGATATCCAGATCCAGTGGTACCACGTGAAGAAGTTCTTACAGGAGGTGCGGCCTTCCAAGAGAAAGGATAAGCAGGACTTGACGCGGTTGAAGCGTTTTTGCTACAATTTGACCGTGGAAAAGAATAAGATATGGAACCTGATCTTGGGGCTCGTGCTCATGCTCCATTTGTGTGCGTTGGTGTTTGAAGCTTTCCCTTCGTGGATTCCTGGAGAAGTGCAATACGCTCTCTTCCTCATCTCCACCTTCTGCTTCCTCGCCCACTACGTCATGATGATCGTGGCCCAGGGTTACAAGGTATTTGTCTCCAACAAATGGAACGTGTTCTGCTTTGTGGTGACGTTGGGGGCCTGGGTCACCACCTGCACAGCCAGTCAGCTTCAGGCAGGCAATGTGTTTGTGAATATCAATAAGATCTTCTTGGTGGCCTTGTTGATTTTCTTATTCCCTCGGAGTGACCGCTTGAACCAGTTGTTGAAGTTTGCATCTGCGTCGTTTCCATCGTTGTTCTCTTTGATGTTCACATGGTTCATTATCTACATAGCCTATGCTATTGCCATGAACCAGGTGTTTGGACTCACCAAAATCGGGCCCAACACCAGTAACAACATCAACCTTCGGTCGGTGCCTAAGGCGTTGATTTTGCTTTTCCGGTGCTCGTTTGGCGAGGGCTGGAACTATATCATGCTGGACTTTACGTTGGAGGAGCCATATTGCGTGGTAGAGAAACCTAGTGGGGTTTCTGATTGTGGAAACAAACAATACGCCTACTTCTTCTTTATGTCGTGGAACCTTATCTCCATGTACATCATGCTCAATCTTTTCGTGTCGCTTATTTTGGATAGTTTCAGTTACATTGCTGGCGGAACGAAGTACTCCCACTTGATTGCACGGCCGGAGATCCGGAAGTTCAAACGGGTTTGGCAAAGGTACGATCCCAAGGGTACGGGTTTCATTGATGTGGAGCATTTGAGTTCTCTCTTGCATAATCTCCATGGGTCGCTCCGGTTTCAGTTCTACCAGGGCTCATTGAGTATTCCCAAGCTTACGGCCAAGTGGATTACCAGACACAGTTCGGATCCGTACGATATCAGTGTGGATTGCAGAGCTATCAATGGGATCTTGCTGGAGATGGACGTTTCCAAGGTGCAGGAGCGGAGGCATCTACTTGACCAGTTCATGGAAGAAGCCAAGGTGAACATGGAGCTTCATGAGGAACCTGGAATTTCCTTCACGCGTCTCATCACCCAGCTCCCCCTCTACACGTCGTTCAACCCGGGGCAGTGTCTTGTGCTCATTGACTTTTTGGAGAACAGGCTTATGCACGGCAAGGTGGACCAGCGACTCAAGAAGATCCGGTGCACGGAGTTGATCCGTGGCTTTGCGTGTCGTTGGCGTTACAAGCAATGGAAGAGAGGAGAACTTACCACAGAGGAGTTTTTGGCCGAGAACGCTAGCCAGGACCATGCGGACGATTACCCAGACCACGACTACTACCAGGATCACTACCTGGGTCACTACCAGGGTCACTACGAGGGTCACTACCAGGACCACTACCCAGACTACCCAGACACCCCATAGTGATAGGACTTAGTTACGGATGTATGGATTGAGGTACTGGGGTCTCGAAAGTACAGGTGTATGGATTGAGGTACTGAGGTCTCGAACGTACAGGTGTATGGATGAGAATAGACAATGATGGTACGCGATTTTGATGGCCTGGACTACAGGAAATGGTTGAGTGCGTGATAGCAACATAACTAGCAAGTGGAGATACCTTTTTGATATATTTTCAATGATATAAGAAACAGATGAGGTGGATCTGGGAGTTTGAAGAGTGGAGGCCGACAGCTGGACTACAATAGTCAGTACATTGGAGTACACGACTAGAGCCAGTAATAAAGCTAATTTGTGGAGTCTTATCATATGAATAAAGATAGGATTCCGAGTCGAAGTGGTGACTTGTGGGCTATTAACTATGCGGAGGTGTAGTCAGGAAGAAATTTGATCCTGGTCAATGTGAATATATGGCTGGTGTCAATGTGACTCTATAGCTGGTGTCAATGTGACTATATGGCTGGTGTCAATGTGACTATATAGCTGGTGTCAATGTGACTCTCTATGGCTGATGGTATAGTTCCCACAGTCAAAGTCATCCTATTGGTAGTGTTTCGTAATCTTCATGAAGGTCACGTGAAGGTACGGTCTTGTTTCACTAATAGGTCGCCAGGGTATAAGCATAGTATGAAGCATAGTATAGGTATAGTTTATGATTGAGCAGTGTAGTGGTCTAGTCCATAGTCTGTTTATCGGTTAGAGCGATGAGGATGTAGGGTCGGATTGTCAAAGTACACTACTATACTATTAACTCCACAGACTACCGTCCCATAGTATATTGTAGTAGTGTATAGTCTATAGTATGTAGTCTATAATACTAACTCCGATTTTGGCTCCTCAAAAACTTACCTCCAGTCCTCTAGCTCTCTGCTCCCAGAATTCCAATTCTAAATCATCTCATTCACAGTAACGTATATTTAGGAGTATCTCCAATTAGTTCATTGGGTTCGGTTGGCTCAAGATCCTTAAACATCACTGAATTTTTGTTAAAACCTTGAAATCAGATCAGAGGATAATCCTTGGACTCAGTTTTGAAGATGATCATTGTTGAAGGATAGAGCATGGTCCATGATTCACCACTCCTTCAGTTGCCATCATGAAGAAAAGGATGAAGTTGAGAAAAAAAGGCGAGAAATAGACGAGAAATAGACGAGAAAGAAGCCAGAGGGAGAAGCCAAAATAAAGAACTGGAAAAAGGGGAAGGGTAAGGAAAAAAGGGAATGGTAAGGAAAAATGAAGAATCGATTATCAGGAGAGGGGAAGGGGGCTTTTATAGACAATCCCCCTTTTCTCACCCCGCCCTGTATATTTGCAGCCACCAGCCATGCAGGCGCGGCGAGCAGTGAAATATATAAAGACAGCACATCCCCCTTATTTCGAGCAATAAAAAATAACTGCGAATTTTGAGAAGATAGGTTTAGTCCAATCATTCAAATAATAACCAAGAAAGGTTTAATCCTTCATATTGACTTTATGCTGACTCATGCTAACTACTTCCTATCTAATACTAACTCATATACTAGCTCATGCTAACTTCATACAAGCTTCATGCCAACTCCTTAAGTACTAAGCTACCACTTCTGAATACTTACTATCTAATGCTAATCTTATACTAACTACTTACTAACTACTTACTGACTACTTACCACTACCAACTACCAATGTTGAAGGTACTTGACGGAATGCATGAGTGATACATAAATGGGTGAAAATTTCCTACTGCGTGGGTGAAGAGTGCATTGGGTTTTGAATGCGCTAGTTGGGATATAAATTTAGTGGGTCGAGGTCCGAAGATACGTTCCTTAAAGATGTGTTCCCCAATGAGAATTCAATCGATTAATCAAGTACATGGTAAAGGAATCTTCACCAAGATACATTTCGATGCCACCATAGAAGTGTGCTAAAGTGGTTCTTTTCATTATCTCCTTCTACATAAAGGTCTTTTTAATGATGGCCAGTTTGTTCTGCAGATGTTAAGCAGTCCAACACAGGATATGGCTCTATTTGAGATTCTCATTCATATGCTAGCCCTCGTCTCTATATCTATAAGACTACCCCATGACAAACTGACCTGGACACTATTATCTGGATGCATATAAATGACTCCTCACTGTCTATCGGTATGATGTTCGGAGGGTAATAGCAGAATCAGTATCCTACTCTAGCCGGGTGTGAGTATCTAGTGAATGTCACTATGAGAGTCTACTGAATGTTCCCTATACTAAAGGAGTATCCACAATACCGAGAGTCTGCCGAGAGTCTACCAAGTCTCCTGAGCGTTGCCTGATTCAGTATTTGAATATCCGACTGTATACCGTGTTCAAATCAGTATGGCTTTGAATATGACACTATATGCGATTCCGAGTGTCTGAGTGTTAGTTTCTACATTTGGATTTCTGAATCTCTCAATACTGAGTGTATGCTGAATTCTACCATAGAGTGCCAGACGGGTATCAAATTCAGATCTCATTATCTACTGATTTTGGATCCTGTGACTCTCAATATCCACTATACTAAGTATACGTCTGTCCGAGTGTCTAAACGGTATGACTCACTATACTAATTCTGGCCCTCTTGATCCAGTGAATCACTATAGTAGTAGTTTTCAACCTATGTTTTAGTATATATTAATATACAGGGATATGTAAGTTGTACCTTACAAGACCAAAGTCTGATATGACGGGGCCACCGCGCCTCTTATACGTTTTGTTCGTTTAAGGTTTTTACAGTCTTATTGTTCAAGGTTTTTACAGTCTATTGTTTTAAGTATGCACAACCTTATTGTTCAAAGTATGCACAGTCTTATTGTTTAAAGTATGCACAACCTTATTGTCTTTCAGTGGCCTATTTTTAACATATCCATGAGTACCTTTCCTCCGTATATGCTAAGTACTCGTTGACAGAGGCCCATGCTCACTCCACTGTGTGGTCCATTTCAGTCTGCTACAAGTACCAGTAAAAGGAGAGCCAACCCATAGTCCATGATAAATTATACATTCACATATATACAGAAACCACTTTAGTCAATTGGTTAATGAGTCAATTGGTTAATGATTCAATTGGTTAATTGGTTAATTATTCAATTAGTCAATTAGTCAATTAGTCAATGAGTCAATTAGTCAATTAGTCAATGAGTCAATTAGTCAATGAGTCAAATAGTCAATTAGTCAATGAGTCAAATAGTCAATTAGTCAATTCGCCAATTAGTCAATTAGTCAATTAGTCAATTAGTCAATTAGTCAAGAAGTCAATTAGTCAAGAAGTCAATTAGTCAATTAGTCAATTCGCCAATTCGCCAATTCGTCCACCTTAGTTTGACTAATAAGAGAGAAGAGAGTGCGACTGCAGAGGATTTCAGATCTTTTGACGCAGGAGCTTTGGGAAGCAATGAGTCAGGAAAAGAGTTGACCTGCGGCGTGGCATGCTTCATTGACATTATTGATTGATCATATCCTTGCCCTGTGCACGACCAAGTACTTAAACTACGTCTGCACGTTTCTGTTTCCATGTCACAGTTTCTATGTTTCTGTTTCCATGTCACAGTTTCTATTCTTCTGTTTCCATGTCACAGTTTCTATGTTTGAGATCTCTATAAACCTGTGTCTATGCCAAATTTCTGGTCTGGTCTGGTCTGGTCTGGTCTGGTCTGGTCTGGTCTTGTCTGGTCTGGTCTCCACTGCTTATGGTTTTATCAAGTCTGCAATCACTAGTCTGAGTCACTGATTAAGGTGCAGAACAGCGAATACTGCTCACGATTACTGACAGTGCTCAAAATTACTGACAATTACGAAAATATCAAAGAGTCTGATTTGGAAAACTAGAAACTCGAAATGAGGATACGTCACCAAGAGAGAACTTCACGTTTGGGGATCCTACTTGGGCCACGTGCATCACCAAAACACCTGTCAACAAGTATCTAGCATGCACGGAGTCACTTCAGCAATCTGGTGGATATTTGCTTAGCAGATCGTAGAATTCCGGTTTGTTGAGCAACATCCGGGACAACATCTTGTTCTGTGATGTGTATTTGAAGATGGCCGGGTCAGCAGCATGCAGAGCCTTGAACTCAGAGTACTTGGCATGACATCGAAGCAATTCCTCATCCAAACGCACTGTCCAAACTTTATTCTTGTTAGGAGATTTGAGGTGAGAGTCATCTGAAAATTTACTGTCAGGTGATTTCAAGGTTTCAATGCAAGAGGCAAGCTTTTTGCAGGGGGAGTTCTCCAGGACGGAGAGCTTACGCTTCTTCTGGAGGCATTCGGAAGACATATTACCTTCAGTATTCTGTGTGAAGAGCAATTAGTCAATTAGTCAATTGGTTAATTAGTCAAAAAGTCAATTGGTTAATTAGTCAATGAGTCAATTATTCAATTGGTTAATTAGTCAATTAGTCAATTAGTCAATTGGTTAATTAGTCAATTCGCCAATTAGTCACCTTAGTTTGACTAATAAGAGAAGTACTGTAGTGCTACAATATATTACTAGCTCTACTGACTACATAATAGAGACTAGTAGTGTTAGAGACTACTCTGGCCATAGACGTATTATGAAGCTTACGCGTAACAATCGCCAGGGCATCATTGTACGAGAACTATGATGGCTTTAAAAATATCCTAGAGCGCATCGCATCTCCACATCAATACACACTGTTACCACTATTGTTCTGGCGAGTTTTTTAAAGTCACGTTTTCTCCTCTACGTCATATAAGTCGCTCAGATTCCTCTCTTTGAATATCATCAATGAATATAGTAACTATCAGGTATTAAACGCTCTGAAAAGACTCTGAAAAGACTCTGAAAAGACTCTGAAAAGTAGATAAAGCAAAGCATACCACGCTGACGTCTAATAGACACAGATAAAAAATACTGCTTGTATTAATAATACTAGGTGTGATGCCAGAGTGATAGGACTAATGAATAGCTACAGATTTTGAGTATGCAAGCTATAGACCCCCCGAAATTAGTGCTGTATTGCATATAGTAGTATTAACAAGCTATCATTGATGCGGTATTAACTAACCGTGCGAAATTTCGCATACATTAGAAAACCCTGTAGATATGGGTGCGCGAAAGAGACAAATCTTGGACAAAAGTCCAGAATATACTGCATACTATCGCGCCTTTTGTGCAGGCAATCCCGCCCCTGGTGCCTCTTAGAGAAATCACGAATATTACCTCACCAAGGGTTTGTCCAAACAAATGTGGTATGCATAAGACAAAAATGAGGGTGCTTAATTAAGCATAATCATGCTGCAATATTTAATGCAACAAGAAACAACAAAACAAATTAATATTACTAGGTGTTATTAAATTATTGTCAGTGAAAAAGTGCAAAACAATGCAGTTTTTTGAAACCCCTCGTATTTGCACTTGGTATTCGTAATAGTTTCAGCTATGTAACATATTTTAAACAAGTTAAAAAGTTTGAGATGATTAAATGCTGCATTATTTAATTCAACAGGAAAAGAAAAAAAAAAAAAAACTAATAATAATACTAGGTATTAAATTATTGCAAGTGAAAAATTGAAAAACATTGCAGTTTTTGAAAATTTCTCGAAATTGCACTTTGAATTCATAACAATTTCAGCTTTGTAACATATTTCAAACAAGTTAAACAGGTGCCGTAAAAATCGAATTTAACCTGCAACTGTTTCAAATTTATGTGGAGGCATGGGAGTGTCACTTGGAAAAGTGTTCATTTACTTAAATGGAGGTTGCTCCCCCTTTTATGTTGGTATTGGCATTACTGTTTAACTGTATGCATTGTATTAGTCAGGTACCACTAAATGAAATCTACTAATATAGTCACACCTGGTATAGATAAAATTGGATTCAAACAAATAGAAAAAGTTGGATATAGAAAGTTAGAAATTGAAGAGTAGAGTTCTCAGAAATTGAAGCGTAGAGTTCTAGAAATTGAAGCGTAGAGTTCTCAGAAATTGAAGAGTAGAGTTCTTAGAAATTGAAGCGTAGAGTTCTCAGAAATTGAAGAGTAGAGTTCTCAGAGAGACATCGAGATTTAGAAGCATAATTGAATGTAGAGACATCGAGAACAGAGGATACTTAGAGATATGGACACATGAGGTAAATACTAAAATATTAAGGTATTTCTCTTATAGTAGGATATACAATCTACATATGATCTATAAAAATACGATATTGTATATTTCAGATTAGAAAATGACCAAATAGACAGGCACTGTTATGTTCTTTCGAACGTATTCTACCTGAACTTGTACTCATTGATGGTTCCTCAAGAGAGGAGCCGGAGTGGCTTATATAACATGAGGGAAACGTCCCGGAAAAGTCACCACTAGAAGCGTAAGGATTGTGCCAGAACATTCGAAAAAGCCTTTGTGCAATGATGGTTGTGATTCGGTGTTTTCAAAGACCATCGTTGGGTCGGACATCCTAGGCTTCATAATGCCTCTATAAGTAGCATCCTAGGCTTCATAATGCCTCTATAAGTAGCATCCTAGGCTTCATAATGCCTCTATAGGTGCTATAGTGGATGTAACAGTACTAATATGCACGGCTATATATATTTCGTTTTCTTTTTTTTTTTTCTTTTTTTTTTGAGTGGATTCATGTACTGCATACTATGCATTCACTCGCATCTTATTGGTCTGTTTATTTCATTTCTTGCGTGCTCCTTATACGTCTTTTGTTTTGGGGTTTAGGTTGATGGAGTTGAGTGCATGCCGGAACTTGGTTCGCACTTTGGTGGGTGCAACCATTTTGGGTGCGAAACCTACTTCTCAAAGCACAGCGTTTTAAAAGTTTCCAACCTCACCAGTTGTTGGATACAGGATATCATGAAAACCAGCTCAGTTCTGTCCGGGAAGGGTCGACTATGAGGCCCGAAACAGAGGCAAAGTCATTAGGGGAAATAGACGTGAAATCAGCATGTGTGGGGTGGATCAATGCCTTGAAACCTCCTTTGAATCCACTATCATCGAACCGCCTTAAGCTTTAGATTGCTCTGCTACCGAGTAATATCATGTTACTTGTCTGTCACTTGTTAATCGGTATATATGGATATGAGAGTGCGTCTTCTTTTATACTGGAGTGGACCCTCGCCCAGACCGGCTTTCGTGACGTGGCGAGTGGCGATCTGAGACAGGTGATACTGAAGAGTGCGAATTAGCCACTCAACTGATTTCAAGACAGGACGCGGAGTCGCATAGGCCAATGTTTCTGTTCCGGATTCAGGTTCCATTCATTCAGTTTCCTGTACTAAAAGCAATTAAGCTGTAGATCTAGTCTAGGGTCTAGATTCCATTCAATGATCTCATCCCTCTAAAATTAGTCCAATAGTTGGATATTTTTGTCTTTCTGTCTGTTTCGTTGTAGTTATGTCTTTTCGTCAGTCAGTCTTTGTTAGTCAGTCTTTTTGTCAGTCAGTCTTTTTGTTAGTCAGTCTTTGTTAGTCAGTCTTTGTTAGTCAGTCTTTGTCAGTCAGTCTTTGTTAGTCAGTCTTTTTGTTGTAGTTCAGTCTTTGTCAGTCAGTCTTTGTTAGTCAGTCTTTTTGTTGTAGTTCAGTCTTTGTCAGTCTGTGTGTCTCTATTTTGTATATACAACCCTTTAATTCCACGGCAAGACTCCCAAATGTAGTGCATATGAAGCAATCCTCCAGATAAAGATTTCAGAATATTGAATTCTAATGATAGAGATTTCAGAATATTGAATTCTAATGATAGAGATTTCAGAATATTGAATTCTAATAAAGGTTGGTGTGAAACATTACGCCATTTGGTTTAAATAGTGTACGAGGCTACGAAGTCTTTGAATTAATGGTTTGTTTAAATTGCTAGTGAGGTTTGTTTAATTTTGAATTAATGGTTTGAAGTTTTTGAATTAATAGTTTGACGTCTTTGAATTAATGGTTTGAAGGTTTTGAATTAATGGTTTGAAGGTTTTGAATTAATAGTTTGAAGTTTTTGAATTAATGGTTTGAAGTCTTTGAATTAATGGTTTGAAGCACGCGGTTCCTCACTTCAAGGCCTACGACTCCAAATCAAACACCCTAGTGGTGATCAAAGTGTTCATCGAACCACCCCAAAGCCCTGTGGACCTAAAGGCAGCCATAACGGGGATTTCGCTCGAGGCCATTCTCGTGCAACCATATTGCAATATCTTGGGCTGGAATAAGATCATAGAGACGGATCTGGCGGGGTACCTAGTTCGGCAATTGGAGCACACCAATCTCTATGGCCGAATGTCCATGGCGCCGTTTCTTTGTGCTGTGGAGAACCTCTGGTTGGTGTACCAATTGGTGGTTATATTGAGCACCGAGCACGACCAGTGTGGAATAGTGCATGGCAACTTGAAGACGGAGAATTTATTGGTGACTGGGGGGAATTGGCTTGTGGTGACGGATTTCCTGGCCCACACCAAACCGGTGGTTCTACCGGAAAATACCCCGGTGAATATGCCTTCTACTTTGACCTTTCCAACCGGCGCACGTGTTAAAAGGTTTTTTAATTTGAATTAATGGTTGTTTAATTTGAATTAATGGTTTTTTAATTTGAATTAATGGTTTTTTAATTTGAATTAATGGTTGTTTAATTTGAATTAATGGTTTTTAATTTGAATTAATGGTTGTTTAATTTGAATTAATGGTTTAATCCTTTTGAAGTTTGAGAATATGCTAAGGCTAATTTTGCCCCAAGACATCTAATCATTCGCTTTACCTCATAAAACTGTTTCGAGCTTCTGCTATCCCGAGGGAAACTTCGGCAGGAATCAGCTAATAGATGGTTCGATTAGTCTTTCGCCCCTATACCCAGATTTGACGATCGATTTGCACGTCAGAACCGCTCCGAGCTTCCACCAGAGTTTCCTCTGGCTTCACCCTATCCAGGTATAGTTCACCATCTTTCGGGTGCTAATAATTATGCTTATTCTGAGTGTTTGGGCTGCGTCGCGTGGAGGTACTGTACTCTCACTTCTTTCTCATTCTATCAACTCGTTATCATCAACAACATACATCTTGCAAACCAATGGACGACGAAGAAGCAAGTGTAAACCTAGAAAGACTCTCTTTGGACACATTGGGAAACATCAATGAGGATGTCACAATTGCCTCTGAATTTTCGACGGACTCACGAAATAGAAGGTCGAAGTCTATTTTCTCGGGCTTGAGAACCAGCCTAGATGGCACTTCAAACAACGGCAACGGCTTTCAAATTTTGCGGCTGCTTTCTGAACAAGACGACGCCAGTTTTTCTTCCTCTGCTGATGCTCTTGGGCCGAACTCCATCCATGACCTCACGTTGGCCCTTGACGCAGCTCGGATTAAGCAGAACAGAGCGCTCAAGACTCTGGTGAAGATCAATGGGGGAATGAATGTTATCAATAATTTGACAAAACCTTCGACAAGAGATATTCCACCTATACAGCTTCAGTCTCTAAGCAATAAAATCAGCAATACCGAATATGCGCAGGCACTTTTGGATGCTTCTGGGGAAGACTATAAGTCTTTCGAGCAAAGCTACGGAGGCTTGACTGCCGATGTTTTGATAAGCCACTCACAGGCATAAGAGCTTGATGACTCGAATCTGAACCGAAAGCTAGAAAACGATATAGACAGAGAACGGTACAGGGGTACAGTCCAAACCACAGACATAACTATGGATTATTTACAGCCGAATTCTACTATGGATCACTATGGATCACTATGGATTATTAATTACGGATCATCTACTATGGAGTATGCTATGAGACGTGATGTTGCTATCAGAACTATGAGTATAAACAGATTGATAGGTGATGAGATTGTTTACAGTTTGTGGTACACTTTGGAAGACTACTTAACGGAGAGACCTATGGTCAGACGTTAACAGCTTTAGCAGGACTATAGCCAGAAAACAAGAACCAAATCATCATATATACATGGACTAGACTACAGACTACTATCTCTTCCATGGAGGGGCTAAAGGCAACCATGATTTGTGGGACTCGAGATTGTTCAACTATTCACACTACGAGACGCTCAGATTTCTCTTGTCGAACTTGAAGTTTTTCATTGATGTGTTCAAGTTTGATGGTTTCAGGTTCGATGGTGTGACAAGTATGTTGTACAAGCACCATGGCTTGAGCTTTGGCTTCAGTGGTGATTACAACGAATACTTCAATTCTGAATATGTGGATAACGATGCGATTTCGTACCTCATGTTGGCCCGTGAACTACTCAAGGAAATCAGTGCAAAAGAAAAGGGCTACAAGTTCATTTCCATTGCTGAGGATGTCAGTGGAATGCCCACTTTGTGCTTGCCTACAGCAGAGGGTGGTTTTGGGTTTGATTACAGATTGTCCATGGCTATTCCAGACATGTGGATCAAGATCTTGAAGCACCTCAAGGATGAAGATTGGGATTTGGGCAACAAGCTAGAACCTGAACACCTAATTCCCAAAGTGTTCGAGGATGCTGAATTCAGACTTGATAACCCGCGAGTATTCCGAGAAGTCATGGAAGGCTCTCATCTATTTCCAGAATCGGAATCTATAGATGAAAACCTCATCTCTAATAACTCAGAGGTGCAAGAAAAACTTTCATCATATTTGGATCAAGTGGAGGTATAACTCATTCAAGAAATTATTCTCATTCCCATTTCTCATTCCCATTTCCCATTCCCATTTCTCATTCCCATTTCTCATTCCCATTTCTCATTCCCATTTCTCATTCCCATTTCTCATTCCCATTTCCCATACCCATTCCCATTTCTCACCATCACTGATTCAGCACTGAACAGTAATTTGCCTTGATAGTTCTAGTCATGAATCGGAAAATCCACAGTGTGAAATGTCCTTCAATGCATTTTGTCCGTCCCTGTGTCTATCCTTTTCAACTTTTGTTTTAGTATATATTAATATACAGGGATATGTAAGTTGTACCTTACAAGACCAAAGTCCTATGTAGTGGGTCCACAGCGCTTCTTATACTTTTCAGTTCGGCTAGGACCCGCACAGCCTTCATTGTTCAGAGTCTACACAGCCTCTATTGTTCAGAGTCTGCCCAGCCCTATTGTCCTTTCAATGGCCTGCGTACAACATATCCACGAAGTACCTTGCCTCCGTACACGCTAGGTATTCGTTGACAATCCTGGCCATATACAAGTTTGTACATACAAAAGCAGCCACCA
The DNA here is from genome assembly GCA_002374385.1 of Metschnikowia borealis. Lineage (NCBI taxonomy): Eukaryota > Fungi > Ascomycota > Pichiomycetes > Serinales > Metschnikowiaceae > Metschnikowia > Metschnikowia borealis. Next base: position 41,266 of record NKZC01000138.1, read on the forward strand.
TCCTGAAAGTATTCGGAGACTTGTATTACATGAAAAAATTATATATGTGGCCTGCTCCTCGGGGAAAATCAAGGAAATGAGCGTTTTGGGTGCAAACTCCTGCATACAGAGCCCCCAGTTAAGTTTAGAAATATTAAAAACCTTAAAAAATCTAAAATTAAAGGACTATGAATCTGATAAAATCCTAAGAGTATATATACCTAATAATAATGGTAAGCTTCGGCCATTAGGTATAGCTACTATGAAAGATCGTGGGATGCAGGTGTTACTAAAAGTAGTAATGGACCCATATCTCGAACCATTAGGTGTCAACGAGTACCTAACATGTACGGAGGAAAGGTACTTCGTGGATATGTTGAAAACAGGCCACTGAAAGACAATAAGGTTGTGCATACTTTAAACAATAAGACTGTGCATACTTTGAACAATAAGACTGTGAAAACCTTGAACAATAAGACTGTGAAAACCTTGAACAATAAGACTGTGAAAACCTTGAACAATAAGATTGTGAAAACCTTAAACGAACAAAACGTATAAGAGGTGCTGTGGCCCCGTCACATAGGACTTTGGTCTTGTAAGTTACAACTTACATATCCCTGTATATTAACATATACTAAAACAAAAGTTGAAACTAGGAGATGTAGATTCATGAGGATTGAGACCTGGACGAAATGCCAAGCTCTTTGCCATAATAACCGTTTATACCATACCTTTAATAATAAAACAAATTCATTAAGTGATAACACCTCGGAAAAAAGAATAAATCCAACAAGTATATCTATGAGATCTAAAAAAGATAGAGAAGAAATACTTAACATAGATAATGACCAATATAAAGAAATTGAGCAAAAGAAGTGACATTTATTAGTGAAATTTATTAGCGACATTTATTAGTGACATGAATCAGTGACATGAATCAGTGACATTTATTAGTGACATTTATTAGTGAAATTTATTAGTGACATTTATTAGTGATATTTATTAGTGAAATTTATTAGTGACATTTATTAGTGGCATTTATTAGTGACATTTATTAGTGATATTTATTAGTGACATGGATTAGTGACATTTATTAGTGACATGAATCAGCAAAATTTATTAGTGACATGGATTAGTGACATTTATTAGTGACATGAATCAGCAACATTTATTAGTGACATGGATTATGAATTAATAGCAGTCATTCGTGTCAGAGCTAATTAGCTGGTTTGGATCAATATTACACTAAATTTGATAGCCAGCTCTGGCCGGTTTGAGACTGGCTCCCAAAACTTCCAGTTGAAGGAGTGGCTTTAGCAGCTATAATCTCACGAAAAATATTTTCTGACTGATTTCAATGTCCAAAACTTAAATATTCTGGCCAACAATCTCATAGAGACTTTTAGATACTCTTTGGAGTTTTCTGGAAAATAATTGGTGGAAAATTGGTGCACTAATAATTATCTACATACTGTTGTAGACTGTAAATAACGGTACTGGACGGGTATATTGGATATAGAGGAATTAGTAGATGGCAATGGGTACGGGAA
>NKZC01000356.1:0-14309 GCA_002374385.1 Metschnikowia borealis
AAAAATTTAGTGTAGTGTAAAAATTTAGTGTAGCGTAAAAATTTAGTGTAGTGTATAAATTTAGTGTAGTGTATAAATTTAGTGTAGCGTAAAAATTTAGTGTAGTGGAAAATGGTAGATTATTAGATAAGAGTAGTCGAGTATAGTATAGTACGCAGTTATAGAATATAGTAGTAGTTCTGTAGTATTATAGTACTATGGTGTGCATGGGTAGTGTGTCTACGCATGGTGGGTCTAACAGTATAGTAGTATCAGAGTTTGTTAATTCTGGTTTTTTCAGGTACTCTGTTCNGTATAGTAGTATCAGAGTTTGTTAATTCTGGTTTTTTCAGGTACTCTGTTCCCTATATTCACTATATTCACTATATTCACTATGTTCCCTATATTCACTATGTTCCCTATATTCACTATGTTCACTATGTTCACTATATTCACTATATTCACTATGTTCCCTATGTTCCCTATATTCACTATATTCACTATATTCACTATATTCAGTATATTCAGTATATTCAGTATATTCACTATATTCACTCTGTTCACTATATTCACTATGTTCATTCGCTGATGATTCGCCCGAGGGAGAGTCTGAGGTACTTGAATACTTTTACAGAAGAGGGCGTGCAACTTAGCTCGAGAAAACTACATAAATGCCGTCCCAAGATCGTGCCCCGTTGGGCCTCAGCGTCTTGATATGGCCTTTTTTGGATTAGACACTGCGGTTTCAAAATACCTCAATAGGTAGGCACTACCTGGTGGATCTAACAAGTATAGTGTAGTACAGAGTAGTGGTAGAGTAGATTATGGAATAGTGTAGTATAGTAGTATAGTAGAGTATAGTGTACTAGTGGTAGAGTAGTAGAGTATAGTGTACTAGTGGTAGAGTAGTAGAGTATAGTGTACTAGTGGTAGAGTAGTAGTGTAGTATAGTAGTGGTAGAGTAGTAGTGTAGTATAGTATAGTATAGTAGTATAGTACAGTGTAGTAGTTGTTAGATTCTGGTTACGTCCAGTACTCTGTTTTGTATGTTTATTCGCCGATGGATCCCCAATAGGTGGGAATCCGAGTACTTATGTAGTTAGCCTGTGAGTACCAGAGAAGTGGAGCATGGCAGTTAAACGCCATGTCACGAGGTAAGGTGAAAGTATGGGTCCAAGTCACGGGGTATGACGCATTGGACCAGTCATTGGCATTCGTAGGCTCTAACAATACCTCTATGGGTAGTGTGTTTACCCATGGTGGGTCTAACAGTGAGGGCTTAAAATACCTCCATAGGTAGGACACTACCTGGTAGATCTAACAATCCCGCTCTGGTTTGAGCGGTATCAATTGTGAGAAGAAGATCACTAATATCTAGTTTTAGGAAGAATATAAGTGATCGAAGATAAACCCTGAAGTACCATAGTCAAGAGAAATATTGGAGGCCAACGTCATAACAATTCCAAACTATGCGAAGGTGTGTGCTAACACTCCACAACCTGCACATTATGCATGACTTAAGCGCATCCAGCGCGTCTACGAAGTACATCAACTCCGTACATGCCAAGTACTCGTTGACACTAACAAGCATGATAACTCTATTCAAGGCTTGAGGCATAATTTGTTTTCGTAAATTCAACTTCCTTTAAACTATTTGTAAAAGTATTTTTTTTTTAATTATGATACTTGTCCTTCTAACTTTTAATTTACTGGTTGGCTCGAAATTTCCCCAAGGATATTTTCAAATATCCAAAAGGGACTAAAATAATAAGCCATTTTGACCTGCAAAAAGAGTTTTCCTGTTTTGTTATACATAGGCCCTTACTTTTAGACTTTTCTAATAATGGTATGCAGTATGCTTTCCTGAGGCTAAAGAATAGGGATATGGGGAGAAATTTCTGGGGCCTAGACTCTTGTTCGCCCAATAATTATAAGGGGATGAATGACTCTTTGTCCAGTGGCGGCTATTTTCAACCGCTGGGTTTTACACAAATAATAAACATGGCACGAATATCCTCATGACCCGGCTGTATGCAGGAGCCTTTCATGCAATGGTCATGTTAACCATATCTACTTCTGTTCCTTAACTGTCACAATTTTCTGGGTTTGGTATGGTTGGCGCCTATAAAAAAGGCATGGAGTTCTCTCCGAAAATTAATATCATCTTTATCTATCCAAAAAAAAAAAACATCATGAAATTAATTCTGGCTTTTCTTCTCTTCACCATAGCTTGCGCAGACAATACCAAATATTTGTATGCCAAAGTCAATGGCAAAATGGAGCTTGTTAGGGCTGTTGATGACCCAAAAAACAGCGATCGTCAAATTCTTGTTGGAGGTGGCTCTAGCCATCATCCTGCTTTGAAATTCTCCTTGGAAGATGGATATGCTCATACTCAAGGTCGACACAAAAGGTACTTGGGCACAGTCACTGCCGATGACAGATTTACCATCGGCGGAAGAGGACTGGTGAATCCGATAAAATTGCAGGTGGATAATTCAAATAAGGTTAGGAATGTAAAGGCCAGAGGATGCAGAACTTTTACTATTTCTGACGACGACGAGGAAGAAGCCCCAACCCAGCACAAAAAAGCATCAGACAGGATTCGGGATTGTAACCATTCAGAATTATACCTCTTAAACAAAGTTCTACCAATTAGAGAGGAATTAACGGCTGGCCTTAGGATTAAGAGAGAAGAAAAGAAACTGGAAGAGTCCCCATTGATGTATGAATTCTTTTTGACAGAATACGATGCTCCTACCTATTAATGCATCGGACCTGGATATCTTCTCTGGTGTTACCGTTGAGTCAAGTGGAATTTAAGAATCACTTACCCTGAAATTGCCTAGGTCTTTGAGGAGCATGTGGGGAAACCCACCCGTCCCCAAAATCTATACAGGCAAAACATCTTGGTAATTGATACGTTGAGCTTTTCGAAATCAGAGTAGGATGCTAGCACCAAACAAGTCTGAATATTTGGTCAATTTCGGTGAATCTTTCCAGATTTGCAAAGTTTTAGTGATATGGAACTTTTTTTTTTTAATTGAAAAACCCTTTTTCATGTAAATGCAATCTTCAATTCTTCGTCTCAATCTTCTGTTGTGTGTTTGTCAAGAAGTACTTTAAAAGACAAGAATCCTTGTAGGTTTTGACTCTAATGGAAGAATCTACCAATCATGTGTTGTTTCAAAATTAGATCACACCTTGGTCTTTCTCCAGTCTATATGCAAGTACTTCCTAATTTCTCAGCCGTTCATTCTCCTGAACCTCGGGACCTGAACGCATAAAACGTATACTCGAGATTTGGTTGACTGTAAGATCCACAACCACACATGGGTGTCGTTTACACATTCTTCCCAGGAGTTCTGCAAATTATAGCTACTATAACCTAGAAAGAATTTTTAATGGTCATTTCAATTTTGTTTCTTGCCGTCTATTCTAAATCTTTTCGATAGAGAAGTTTATTGTGACAAACTTTAAAAACCCACATTTTTTTTTAAAAAATAATTGTTTACAGTCCTGTAATTTCGTGGTATTGTATGCAAGGTTTTGGTAACTTGTCTCCTCTCAACACCAGTGTCCACAACAAGTATATGTACTACTTTGATCAATATCAATTTTGCTGATTTAGTTGTTGTAGAAGTGTTCTATTGCATTGAGGTACTAGTTATTACATGTGGCAAATAGATATCAAAAACCCATGCTATCACAGCAAAGGAACACGAAGAAAGTGCATTTTTGAAGTCGGTTTCGAAGAATTTGATGTTTTTAGAATACATTTCACATCGAGATCAAGTCCACTTAGTTAATCATTGAATTTATTGGGTTTTTATGGCACAGATTCAAGAATAATGCCAATCGTTCACGTAAGTTCCCGTTTTCCTGTCATAAGCCAACATGTAAATTGATACCAGGATACATTATTCAGGATCATATTGAGTATCGGAAAATATGTGATGAATGTCACTTCCTGGCATCTTACAAGCTTGAAATGGGCCATTTCGAAGGCTATTCATCCAGCTTATTTGCAATTCAATCGGGTGAATTTGGCAACCAAATACAAATAGGGCATTGTTAAGGCCCACGTGCCACGGACCGGATTTTGTTATTAACGTAAGCATAAGTTCCGTTGAAGGTGATGTCGACGGGGGTTTTTGGTGTGTCACCATAATAAAAAAATGGTTGAGTTTCCCTGCTCCTCTCCAAGTGATCTCCCGGAAAGAACCACATAGGTGTCTCGTACTTTGGCAAAGAAAACAAATATCTTCCCATAAGGCCCAGAGCCCACAGGAGATTTGGTTTTTTTATAATATTGCCGGAGGTAGATACCAACCGAGAAGCAATAATTCAGAGAGTGTGGGTGGTATATCACGCCAAACACTGTATAGTCTAGTATTACACGAGTGACCGGAGTGAGAGTGAGTGATTTCCACTATAACCACCACACCACTGCCATTCTATTAGACATAATAAAAACACACAACAGAATCAAAATCAAAATCAATATCAATATCAATATCAATATCAATATCAATATCAATATAAAAAAAATAACCTCTAGTCCCCATCTCTGCCTCTACTAAGTTTTTCGTGCACACTCTTCACTAGGGTTTCCTGAACATACGCAAAATCCACTGTACGGTTTTCTGAAGGTGTAGTCAAGACGTGGTACTTCGTGGTCATACCATTTTGGATGCTTTTTTAGAAAGCAAATATTAGATAATTCCCGAGCTAACAAGAATCTAGCATACACTAAATACTATAGTAATACTACTCTACTACTTTGAGAATATCCTTCAATTAACGTAAATATCCCTAGACAATTTCCATGGCTCTTCTAAACTATTCAGTGGATGGTTCAAGGCATTTATAAATTATTTGTGATCTCCGCTCTCTTCATATTGAACACTCGGGACCTTTGGTTCTATATGGGATATGGAGCTGACTTGGAAGTCCTGGTTTAATTCAAGTCACACATCATACTGTGCTAGTGAGTTGAGTATAGTGTAGTGTAAACGAGTCTATAGTGTAGGTACAGAGTGTCTATAGTGTAGGTACAGAGTGTCTATGGTTTAGGTACAGAGTGGCTATAGTGTAGGTACAGAGTGTCTATAGTGTAGGTACAGAGTGTCTATAGTGTAGGTACAGAGTGTATATAGTGTAATATGGTGGGTATGTACAGAGATGGAGGGCTACTTCCTGGCCACGATGATGCGCTGGATGCTCTCCATGAACAGCTGTAAACTTTTGTCGTCGGTTTTGACTTCCAGCAGGTTCGGAGCCCCGAAGACCTGGTCCGGAGTGCTCATGTAGCTGGTAGACGGATTAACCTTTGCCATCAAGAAACGAGCCTGCGATCCTCCTTCGTCACAATCAATGAACCGAGGCAACGGGAACCGGTCGAGCAAGATCTCCATGGCCTCTCTTTTGGGGGCCTCCAAAAACGCCTTGAAATGCTCATATCCTTCCTGGTCCTGGTACCCTGCATCTCTCCACAGAGCCACGGTTTTGCCGTGGAATATCAAGATCTGGAAAAAAGTATCGAGAAGCAAGATCTTGGAGGGGCCAAGCGACATCAGGTCCAAAAGAACGGGTTCCGGTTCGGGGTGGTCCGGGTCGAAATGCTCCACGTCGTACGAAAGCAACGATGGCTGGATCATGATCAATGAATTGGTCACGTCCTCATGCATAAGGCTGTGCCGAACAAAACTGGTTTCATCCGGCGAATTATTGAACACACAAATGAAGGGCGACCGCCGCAAATGGTACATGAATTGGGGGAGCATGGCGTAGCAGTTGGAGAGCCGGAATGACTGCATATCACCCTTGCTGTATTGGGCAAACCGTACACAGAAATCCACAAGGAGCTTGTCGAGATGCTTGGGGAGATACAGCTGGTCATACGTGGATTTCAGGGTGCCTGCATATAAGCTGGCCCGGCCCACCACCTGGGCCAAGGAACTTCTGGCAATGGCCACCGTAGCTGCTTCCTGGTCAAATCCTTGCTCCAACGAGACACCATCACTATCAGCAATCACCGCAAGAGGGATCGTGGTTACCCGGACACGTAACGAGTTGTCGGGGTGTTGGTAGTGGCACGTGACCTGCAAAAACGCCGGTTTTTCGGTACTTGGGGAGTCGAGTTTGTCCAAGTAAATGGCGTACGTCAGCTGCGGGTTGATGCTCAGAAGCTTCCATGCATTCGTACCACCTTCTCCAACGCTGATTGGCGAAATCAGGGCCTCAACGAATTTATCCTTCCGTGGAGGAAGCCCAGCCGCATTGCCGATGAGGCCTTGAACCTGTAAATCCGAGGTGGTCCTGCACTCCAACGTAGCATTGAAACCCATATCCAAATAATCCTGGTCGGTGGCGTGTTTGGTGAAGAATTTGCCCACACTTTGCCGTAACATCAGGGTACTGAATGAGTCACACATCACCACCGTGCCTCCCGTATTGCTGCACACGTCCTCCATCTCGTAGAGTCCCATTTGGTCATATGACCCCACGAAGAAACTGCACGAGATTCCAATGGTCACCAAGACACGGGCCACTTTTTGGTAAAACGGCCGTGCCTTCTTAAAGAGAGCCAAATCTGCTTTGGCTACACCATTGGGTAAATTGGGGATCTGGGCAAGATTGGCCAAAGTCGTCACCTTGGCCCTTTCGATATCATGATGAGACCGTATAGGCTCGCGAAGCGGCGTATTGACGATTTTTCCGGGTCCAAAAGTGGCTGCTCCGCCAATAAAGGCAAGAATATGGCCACCCGAGGCCCCTATTTTGCCCAAAAGCGCCTGGAGAGTCAAGGCAGCGATATTTATAGCACACCCCGAAGCTCGGGCCGCACGGGTTTTGCTTTCCGGATGTGGAAATGTAATGTTCACCAAGCTTTCGATGATTGAAGACAAATTGTACTCCACCACATCTATAGTATTGAGGAACCGACGCCCAGAGCTCAGTAAGCCCATGGAATCGCCGCCACCATTAAGCCGGAGCATCTTCTGCACATCCTCCAAACTGTACTCTTTTTCTCCATTGAAAGTATGAGCCCGGTTGGTCACAGAGACATCATGCAATTGCACATGTTTTCCAAAGGAAATGAACCCCACCAAACTTCCTGCCGGGAGAAGCGAAACGGCCAAGGCTAGAGTCTCCTTCAATGACTCAAATGCATCTGTAACGTCTTCATTTTCAAAACACGTGTCCACCACGAAAAAGAAGATGGGAGGCAAGGCAGCCTGGCGCCGGGTAATGTACTCCACTGAAGCACATTCAGGGGAGAGTGCAGGAGGGTAAGATCCTTCCGCCAAAAGCCGGTTACCAAAGGTACAGAACTGGCAGTACCAAATATCACCAGTTTGCTGATTGACGGAGACGTAGGGGTTCAAGAAGGCTTGGCACTGGCGACAGCGCGCCATGTGGGACTCGTCCAAGATCTGCGGCGGGCTCTTGTTGTTGAGAGGAGTGAGGAAGGCGGCGAGAGGGGCGATGTTGCGCTGATGCTGGAGTTTCAGCTTAGGCACTCTGTTCCACGTGACACGGACACCGGTCTGGTCCTCTATTTCTTCGAAACTCATTAAACAGAATTAAATAGTTTCACTGGATAGACAGATTGAAATGTTAGACAAACAAATTGACGTGATAAACAGACAAATTGACACGTGATTGACAAAATCAACAGACTTGAAACTTGACAAAGTGGACAATTTAGGCAGATTCGACAAGGTTAAGACAATCTTTAGACACCTCTGACAATCGTGGACAATCTTTGAATAGCTTTGACAATCGTAGACACTGTTCACGGTAAGTGTTATTAGATATTATTCTGGACCGTCTTGTGTCTTTAAATGGACCGTAAAGTTGGACAAAGTGGGGACAGGTTTAGTCAAAGTTTAGACAGTTTAGACAAACTTTAGATAATTTGAAAAGTCTCACTAAAGTCTAATTTATGACAACTTGACTGGTGTTCAAATTAGACCAGATCAGTCAGTCAATATAGCAAGCGGCGTATTCCTCAGCAAGGGTCGAAATTACTCGTCGAAAAAATCAGTAGGCCAAAAAACTTAACTAAGATCAACCTGGCAATCTCGGCTTGTCCCGTATGGAGATGTATGGAAATATAGGTGTAGGTAATCTTGGAACCAATAATAGGGGATCTAAAAATAGAAGACCCGATTAGGAAAGCACAGAAAAAAAAAAGACTATGGAATAGTAAATGGTAGCAGAGGCGGGTGCTTTTCCTGCAGAGACGGAATATGGCACAGTCCACAAGTTAGCCTGATCTATCAATAGTACTGAGTGGTGGGAACGTAGAGTGGAGGAGAGGTGAGCATTGGTGGTATGTGCAGGACCATGGAAGGTGATTTTTTAGTAGAAGTGAATGGAGGGACATATGCAGGAAGTAAGTGATTATTTGAGAAAATAAGTTTGAAAGTTTGGGATATTTTCTTCTTTTTGGATGATTTGGTATGGAAAATGGTGGTGGATTTGGGAATTGGCCGTGGAAATAGAAACAGAAAGTGAAAGAGAAAGTAAAGATGGCGTGTATGCAGGACGATCATAATAAGACGCGACTGAGAATCAAAAGCACCTCAGAACCTCATAAGCAATTGGTGCGGTCGTGTTGGCAAGAACGAGAAAATCTAGGTAGAGTATTTAAGACCCTTATGAGTATAAGCGTTAATGACTTATAAATTGGTATGAGCATGTGCTGTGTGTTTTGGTGGAATGGATGTCCATACTTGATGTTCGGCTCTGATGATAGTCTCACGTTCTAAAGGTTTTTTAGAGCCTTCTTCCCAACCTTCTGCCAACTTTGAAGACATTTAGTTCTGACACATTGAGCTTCTAGGCCAGTTTTCAATAATGCTCCAGGTCCGATTACCAGTCCCTAACTTCCAAAGGCCTATCTCCAAGTGTCCAGGGGATGGCTTCGAATATCTAGACGTTTTGGTCATAACTTCTCAACACCTGTCGTCCAACTCCTCCAGCGTCTATGACAATTTGGAGATATTTCAAGACTTTTGAAACTCCGATAAACTATCTTCCAGCTTCTGAAGAGTTTTAGCCTCCGACGTCCGAAGAGCTTTAGACAACTTTTAGGTGATGTCTTCCAGTTTTGGGGATATTTGTTCTCCACTTTCATGTGCTTGTCTCTAACATCGAAGAGTACTACCAAACTCGTGATGGAGTTTTTCTTCCACCAATATCGACTGTGTTCCAACTATAGTTGCCTTAATAAGCATTGTGTCAGCTTAAAAGAGCCTCAATTCCAGGGTATTGTCCGTCAATCTTAACTCTAGTGCTTGTGTCATATTGCGTCGGACTTCCACCATTGTCTTTTAGGTTTGGCGGCTTGAACACCAAGGCTACGCGTCGTTTCGAAAAGAACTCTAAGCTTCGTTTTCAAAACAACTCAAAGCTTCGATTTCGGTGCCAACTGTGTGCTTTGGACGCTTGCCACATAATCCTGAAGACCATACTGAAGAAAATCAGTGAATGAGACTGGTATAAGAATTTTCAGTAGATGTCAAAATCACTTTGGGTCCCAAATCAACTCGAATAGCGTGGCATCAACAACTACTCCACGTTAAGTCCTTGATACAGTTATGCCTTAGTGATACCATGTTCGTTAAATCTTCCTCAAAGAGAGAGCTAGAGCGACTTATACCACTTTGAGAGAAACGTGGCATCAGAAAAGTCTCCTCAGAACAATGCTAAGGATTGTCATCATGTACGACTAGTACTTTGATAGCCAGTGCACTAGGATGGCTGCAAACTCCGTATGTCCATCATAGTACCACGCAGAATAATGGCCTGGCAATTGACACTCCTTTTGACAGATACGGAGTAGGCTTCAATTACCTCAGTGGGTAGAGCACAGCCTAAGGTGGATCTAACAATATCCTCATAATATGTGGAATCAGAACTAGACCATACCAGGGTACCATCCCAATATACCTGAGACAAGAACCATACCATAGTACCATATTCCCATAATGCTGATCCTCCAGTCGCATCCACTATATCCACACAATAGTGCGATAGCACATCTCATTAGGGACATCCTGATTACTACCTCTACTTCCTATAATTTCACAATTATACTTATCTAGGAACAAAAGGGTAAGTTCATTCAATAACTGAATATTAAAGCTCAATCTATCCATCCATAAAATGGCAGGAATGGTACACATGAGCAAGAATCACCTCCAATGGCATTCAGAATGCCGGATTTTGACACTCTAACCCACAGCTGAATCTCCACTTTAACGAGTCACGGATTTACTTGTCTACATTTACTGGTCTACATTTACTTGTCTACATTTACTTGTCTACATTTACTTGTCTACATTTACTTGTCTACATTTACTTGTCTACATTTACTAGTCACGGATTTACTTGTCTACATTTACGAGTCACGGATTCATGAGTCTACAGGTTTAAGAATTTACAAGGAGTTTTTCAGTTGGATCACAACACCTATCATACTAGAGAAATGTGAGCTGCTTTTTGTTTTCAAGAGAAGGGCTGGCTGCAGAACAACTCGTTCGCTATCACTGTTCTAACGCACTCAGGCCGTCCTGTTACCCGTACAAAGAAGGCTGGAAAGAGGCTGAGCAGACCACTCAGTACACTAGATTCCTAGTATCACAATGGTCTCAGAATAATCAGAATGTCAGTCGAAATGAAATGAGCCTTCAGTCATGATAGCCAAGAAAGTATCACCATAGTGTCAGGACCATTTCAGGACCGTTTCAGGGCCGTTTCTGGATAGTTTCAGGATCGTTCAATAACACTCATCATACTCATTATAGTCATTATAGTCATTATAGTCATTATAGTCATTATAGTCATTATACTCATAATACTCATTATACTCATAATACTCATTATACTCATAATACTCATTATACTCATAATAATCATAATAATCATAGTAATCACAATAATCATTGTAATCACAATAATCATAGTAATCATAATTATCATAGTTGTTAGATTCTTGTTGACCGTTATGTACTAAATTATCTATTTTGTTCGTTGGTGGTTCCTCAGAAAGAGCAACCAGTGCGATGTAAAAGCAATTGGAGAGAAATATGGCAGTGAAAACTCTTCACCGGAACAATTGAGATGATTGTTCTTGGCATCTTCAAAAAGAGCCATCATTGTTGATGGTCAACCATCGACATACGGTGTTTGTGATAGCCCTAATTCGTATCGGGAAGAGAGATTCATAATAGTCATGGGGAGCATTAGCCATAGTAATCATTAGTCATAGTAATCATTAGTCATAGTAATCATTAGTCATAGTACTCATAATAGTCATGGGGATCATTATAGTTATAGTAATCATATACTACTAGTGATCATATACTGTTAGTAATCATTATAGTTATAGTAATCATATACTGTTAGTAATCATTATAGTTATAGTAATCATATACTGTTAGTCATCATTATAGTCATAGTAATCATATACTACTAGTAATCATATAATGATAGTAATTGTTAGATTCTGGTTACGTCCAGTACTCTGTTTTGTATGTTTATTCGCCGATGGATCCCCAATAGGTGGGAATCCGAGTACTTATGTAGTTAGCCTGTGAGTACCAGAGAAGTGGAGCATGGTGGTTAAACGCCATGTCACGAGGTAAGGTGAAAGGATGGGTCCAAGTCACGGGGTCTGACGCATTGGATAAGTCATTGGCATTCGTAGGCTCTAACAATACCACTATAGGTATGTCCGATCCGCCATGGGTAGTAACCTACCTATGGAGGGATTAGAAAGTCTCTCTGCCCGATCCTATTTAGGGCTACTACGAACGCCGTGAGACGGCGTTCGACCATCAACAATGATGGCCCTCTTTCGAAGAGGCCAAGAACAATCATCACCATTGTTCTTGGTGAAGAGTTTTCACTGCCACGTTTGTCTTCAAAAGCTATATAAATCGCACTGGTTCCTCTTGGTGAGGAACCATCAACGGATAAATAGATAACTTAGTACAATACGTTCAACAAGAATCTAACAAGGTAGTGTGTTTACCCATGGTGAGTCTAACAGTAATCATATGCGGTTAGTAATTATATGCGGTTAGTAATTATATGCGGTTAGTAATCATATACTACTAGTAATCATATACTACTAGTGATCATATACTACTAGTGATCATATACTAGTAACCATTATAGTCATTATTGTTATGTTCTTTAATACATTTATGCCTTACTAGTACTTTGCTCGTTGATATTTCCTCATAGAAGCAACCGGAACGGCTTATATTACTTTGACAGAAACATAGTATCGGAAAAGTCTCCAGTAGAACTGGTAGATTGTTCGAGAATATTGGAAAGGCCCACCGTGGCACTGTGGAGCGATGGCTGTGACAAGCGTTTGATTGGCTATTGTTACGATCGGACGAGTAGGCTTCATGAATTCTCTAGGCACGGCCATGCGGATCGTGGATCTAACAATTACAGTCACTAGTGATTATAGTGGTAATACTAATAATAGTGATAATAGTAATTATAGTGATAGTACTAATTATAGTGATAGTACTCATTATAGTGCTAATAGTAATCATAGTGATAGTACTAATAATAGTGATAGTAATCATAATAGTGATAGTACTAATAATAGTGGTAATACTAATAATAGTGGTAATACTAATAATAGTGATAATAGTAATTACAGTGATAGTACTAATTATAGTGATAATAGTAATCATAGTGATAGTACTAATAATAGTGGTAATACTAATAATAGTGGTAATACTAATAATAGTGGTAATACTAATAATAGTGGTAATACTAATAATAGTGGTAATACTAATAATAGTGATAATAGTAGTTACAGTGATAGTACTAATTATAGTGATAGTACTCATAATAGTCATAGTAATAATTATAGTCATAGTGATATTAATAGTCACAATAATCATAATAGTCATAGTGATACAGCCTTTTTCAAAACTTTTCAAACAAGAGCGCTAAAATGTTTCAAACCACATTCGGAAACTGTAAACAAGTACCTAGCATGTACGTAGTCAAGGTACTTCGCCTATACTAGGTACTCGTTTACACTCCCTTGAATCACGCCACTTAAGGTTTGTGATTCGTCATGGTATGTCTCAGTAGTGAGGACCTGTATATGGTGGTTCTTATGGAATTTTAGTGTGGGCAAGTGCCTATGGAACGCGTTTGATTGTAGGGGCTTCATGAGTGCATCTGTGATGTTGTGTTCAGTGGAGACGTAGTCAATTCTTATCTTTCGGTTGTTCACTTTGTCGTGCACGTGTTTCACCTTTATGTCCACATGTTTGTTTTTGCTCTGTGTGCTTCCAGTTCCGTTGAGTCTAAAACTTGGGTCTTGTAATAAACGATTACATAAGCCTGTGTATTAATACATACTAAAGTATAGGTTGAAAGAAACTTATACAAACCAATAATTCAAAAAGTTACTGATTTAAATAAATAATGGAAGCTTCACAAAAATAGAATATTTCGAATCGACTGAGGCAGGCAGTAAACCCGAAAGTCAACCACCGCCCCATATGCTCGACCGACCATCAGAGCCAATCCTTATCCCGAAGTTACGGATCAATTTTGCCGACTTCCCTTAACTTCTTTGTTCTATCAACTAGAGGCTGTTAACCTTGGAGACCTGCTGCGGATATGAGTACGACTTGGCATGGATAGATATGTGAATTTTCAAGGATTGTAACAAGTGCACTGGGCCACAAACAAGTCGTGACTATTCCATTCCCAAACCGTCTCTCTGGTCAATCCATTTCCAAGGTTATTGAATCTTATAAAAAAAAGAAAACTCTTTCCAGAACTTATTCCAATGTCTTCACATTCTTGACGTTACCGTCCATCTCTCAAGTCATATAAGCCACTCTGGTTTCTCCTGAGGAACAAACAACAAGTAAAGTATTAGTAAGGCATGAATGTATTAAAGATCAGCAATACTAGTACACTAATACATTATACTAGTACACTACACTAGTACACTACTACACTATACTAGTACACTACTACACTATACTAGTACACTATATTTTTCAACCTATAGTAAGTACCAGTAGTAGCAGTGAGTAGCAGTGTGTACTAGTAATAACAGTGACTAGCAGTGAGTACTAGTAATAACAGTAACTAGTACTAACACTGACTAGTAATAACAGTGACTAGTAATAACACTGACTAGCAGTGAGTACTAGGCCGCGTTGAAATTCGATAACAATATGAAGATTACAAATATGCAATTATATTCGTGCCAGGTCTCCAACACTAACTTGCACTTGATTACGCATAAGATTGTGAATAAG